>AWOL01S0004666.1:20539-39259 GCA_000715115.1 Nicotiana otophora | reverse complement strand
TATATATATATATCACATTGTGCATCATTTGTGTATCACACATGTATTATATGTGTATCACATGTATATCCATGTATACCTATGTGTGAGATTCATGCGTGATACATATTTGTTACATGTGTCGCAGAAGAATTTTTTAAACTTGATTTAACTACGAATTTTGATATCAAATCATTCCAAATCACCTCTAATCTATCTCAAATTTATATATCTTGACTCATCTATATGTTTTCAAGGAATTTCAACCATACTCATTAAAAAGGTTCCTTTTTGCTTAGATTTTTGGAATCTTGTATGTATGTTTTTCTCTGTGTTTCATCAATTTGTTTGCTAAGTCATTCATAAAATTTTCTTTCCGTCTTGCATTTAATGTTGCTGATTACACTTTAAAATATGGAAAAAGATGTTTGCGTGTCATTTGGAGAGAAAAAATCCTTATTTATTTGGGTTTTCAATTTTTGTATGTGTTTGACTAGTTTTGGTAAGTCTATGATTAATGGTTAGAGGTTGGTAAGTTTGGGCTTATTTTGAACATTTCCGTAACATGTCTTTTAAGAATTCTGTACACCCATTGAGATGATACTTATTATTTTTAACCATAAGATTATTTGTCTAAAATATCATTTCGTTCTCTTTTAAACTATTACCTCATTAACACTCTAACTAGAGCATTAAGGATGAATTTGAAAAGGGGTAATAAATGCTCTTGTTTTCTAAAACGTGAAGTAAATATTTGAGATGTAACAAACAAGAAACTTCTTAATTAGTACTCCTTTCGGTCATTCTGACTCTTCTAGATAGGCAAATAAGGTCACGGTTAGAATGGAATAATGGACATAATTGTGTGTAAATTATGTGACGGACTATTCTCCCTCTTCCATTCTGTCCTTGTCTTATAACTTGTTTGGTCGTGCTTTTAAAATTAGCTTATTTTAAAAAAAAAAAATCTTAAAAGTGTTTTTAGAAAAAATATTTTTGGTGAAAAATATTTTTTTAGAAAGCACTTCTGGCGAGAAGTATTTTTGTGTTTGGCTAATCCATTTGAAAAACACTTTTGAACAACAATTAATTGTTTGGCCAAACTTTTAAAAAGTGCTTCTAAGTGTATATTTCTAAATAAAAAAGTGCTTTTAGGAAGAAGTTACTTTTTTCTACTTCTCAAAAAATATTTTCGCTTCTACTCAAAAATATTTTTTTTCCTTCTAAAAGTTTGGTCAAACGACGTAACTTTGGGGAAAAAAAATACCTTTTGAAAAAAAAAACACTTTTTGACAGGCTATTAGTCTTTAAAACTTAGGACTTTCTTTCTTTTAGTTGTCAACTTGTGTTTTGTGAAAGTACAAGAGGGGGGTGAATTGTAACCGATTTTAAAACTTAGTTGACTACGAGAGGAATTAGTCGACTAAACTTTTCAGCAGGTTCAATTTGCAGCATAAGTGAATGGTGCAGAATAAAAATAAATAAGGCACATGAATTTTATACTGGTTCAGTACCGGTGTGGTACCTACATCCAGTTCTCTTGGGTCACAAGGGTTCTCTTAAATCTTCAATAAGTCGTAACAACAATGGTGGTTTTAGTACGTTCCCCACCAACGATATTCAGCAACAGTGTTTGTCTAACTTTGACACAACTCTTGTTTTGTTTTCTAACTCTTCCTATCTTTTTATGACACTTGTAAACTCAAGAATACATTGTTTGTACTAAGAACTAGAAAGGTATAGAAACATGTGCTAAGTTGTGTGAGCTTCCTTGTCCTTCCACTTCTTCTTTAATATTGCTCGATGAAGCTTATGATTTCTCTTTTCTGGGATTGCGAAAGATCATTGATTGGAGGTCTTTTCCTTGTGAGACATAATCTTCTAAAAGTAGGACTCAAGGGCGGCCTCATGAATCTAGCTTGAGAGGTATGGCCAGATTCATTCTCAGTTTGAAGTTTGATTCCTTCATCTTTCCAATTAACTTCTCTTAAATACTTCCACAGATTTCTCTTGATTGATTCTCTTTCCTTCCTTGTATGCTCGAGAATCATTTGCTTGTTTGATTGATTCTATTTCCTTCCTTGTTGCTTGTTTGATTGATTCTCTTTTCATCTTGGTATCCATTTGATATGGAGTTTGAATAACATAGTCGTTGGTTCCCTTTGATATGCTTAGATGATTTTCTTTCCTTCCTTGAATTCATTAGAACCATTGCAAATCTGCACACAAGGTGGAATAGCTATTGACATTAGTCAAGGCTTTTGATTATTGATCATTATTAACATTCTTTTTTTTTCCGCCTAATGGCTAATATATAAATAAAATCCCAAAATGTGTCCAATGCTTACAAGATGTCTAAACAAAAATAGAAGTTGCATGCAGCTACTAGCTATTAAAAAAGATAGAAAAGCTAAAATCTAATGAACTAGCAATTATAACATGAAAAGTTGAATGCTTCATTCTCCTATTAGTGTATGTGAATCCAATTGACATTGGTAAATACCAAGCAGCACCTATCAAGCTCTCATCAGGCGCCAGAGTATATTGTCCATAGGCTAAAATGAATCCCAAACATCTCCACCGCAGAGTAGAAGTTCGCATCGTCTTCCAAATATCGCTACTATATGATCTTCATATGCAGTGGACTGATTTTATTCAAGTATTAATCATGTGATCACTCAACAAGATTAATGTGTAGAAGAGGAGTCTGGCTTTAGGCAGGCTTTATAAGGCAAAAGCCAGGCATACGCTGGCTTTAGGCATGCTTTGCAAGGCAAAAGCCAGGCTTGAGCTGGCTTTAGGCAGGCTTTACAAGGCAAAAGCCAGGCATGAGCTGGCTTTAGCCAGGCTTTACAATAATCCAAAAAGCATTTGACTAATTTTAGGGGACACTTCCCTTTCAAGGTGTGTACTTCTGCTCCCCATGTCTTTATGCCCTTGTTTGCACGATCCCCTTGTCTTTGTTCTCTTTTTCTTCTCCCCTTTGACATTAATCAAAAAGAACAAGAAGAGATACATAGAACAATAACTAATAATAACAGTTAAGGCATGCATAGTTATATACTTCTAACAGTTATAGCAGGCAAAAGTGGGCATATTCGACTGTATGCCCATCCAAACACAACCAAAAAAAGGTTTTATCAAAGAATACAAGGACAAAGAAAAGATTGTTTAAATAGCCGAGACACTTAGTTCCTCCCAAAGAAATACTTCAAAGTGTTGATCATTTTGGTGCAGAAACTATCATAAGAGGCATCAATCTCCTTAGTAACTTTGGTCAGCTTCTTAGTGACATCCTTCATAGCCTTGATCCCTTGCCTCTTTGTGGCTAAGGGTGATCCTTAATCTGGCCACATCTGCTCGAGTTTCCTTTGTCATTTCCCTGATCTTGTCTTCCTGTATAGAAGTTAACAATTCCTTGATATCTACAATATTTTGCTGCATCAGTGGCAGCTGCTCTGAGGAAGAACATTTGCTTGCTTCAGATTTAATGCCTCCAGTGCCGTATTGAGGAGTGGATTCTGATGCTTTGTCCTTCTTGAACCAAGTTCCCTCAACCAGAGTGTACCCCATCATAGCAAAGCCAGTCTTGTCATATGTACTGGAGATGGTCTTAGGGCCATAGAAAAACAAATCTACTTTCATAACTTGCAAAATATGAGAGATTAGTAAACCATAAGGCAAGTTGTGAGCACAAGAGAAGACATCTTTGATGCTTTCAAGCATGTACTGACATACCCACACAAACCAATTAATAGCCTTTCCATTCACAAGACAGTACATGACAAACACATCTCTGATAGACAAGGTGGTAAGAGAACCAGTAAGTGGTAACAGGGTGGTAGTAATAATGTAGGCTAGTACACGGTGCTCAAATTTCATATTTTTAGGACCAATATCAGGGGGTTTTCAGACAAAATTTTTTTGCTTCTTCAAATGACACTTCAAAACTATCAGGCCAAGAATGTTGCACAAAGAAACTATACCCAACAAACTTAGTTGCAAAGATCTTTTCAAACTGATAAGAGTCAAGAATAATGTGAGTTCCCAAAACCATGGATTCTAAGTCATCTTTTTCATTCACAAACAGATTAGCATAAAACATACGCATAGGCTCTTCATAGACAGTATCACCAACAATTGCAAATTGGGAGAGATGTTTTTGAGTTTCAAACATAAAGATAACATCACAATGAGAATTTTTCATAGATTTCAAACTTATAGTGCGACCATAGGCAATCAATTTCCCTTTATAGGCAACAAATTTGGCTTCCTCTTCGGGACCATAGAAGTTCATCTTATCTTCAGGCCCAAATTCAATGCTCTCTATTTTTCCTCTCTTTTGAGATGACTATTTGGGGATGGACTCCATTGAACGTTTTCCAACCCTCTTTTGAGCAATGAGAATTTCTTCCTGTGAATCACTAGACTCATCCTCAAACTGTTGATGATCTATACTTTATAACGACTCAACATCCACCGGATCATCAGTTTAAGGGTTTTTCTTGAAACGATGGCTTCTTCTAAGCATGAAGGAAGGTGGAGAGGGTTTGGTTTTGGCCATGAGCAAAAGAGAGCAGAGAGAAATTTTCTTTGTGATAGTGGGAGATATGAACGAGGAGATGGATTAAAAAGAGGGTGAGTGATGATGAATAGACGCCTCGATTCGGGAGAGACGTGTGAAAGGCAACTGAAAAGTTGCCTTCTGCAAACCCGCCGCCAATCAGATAGTTAATGCACATACAGAGTAATCAAACACATTTAGAGATATTTTAGGCTAAAATATCGAAAAACACTTGTAAAATATTTTCTAAAATAGGAAAACTTATAGAAATTAAGCGGGAATTAAGCAAATACCAATTTTGTCACAAAGGAAACAAAGTCTCTCTTCAAGCAGCAGTTTGTGAAAATATCTGCTAACTGATTTTCAGTATTAACAAATTCTAACACAATATCACCTTTTGCAATATGATCATATATAAATGATGCTTGATTTCAATGTGCTTAGCTCTAGAATGATGCACATAATTGTTTGAAAGGCAAATAGCACTAGTGTTGTCACACATAATTGGAATGCAATTAAGACGTAAATCATAGTCTAACAGTTGATGCATAATCCATAGGACTTGTATGCAGCAGTTGCCTATAACCAGATATTCTGCTTCAGTAGTAGATAAGGCTACACAAATTTGTTTCTTGCAGTGCCAAGATATAAGATATATTCCAAGTAATTGGCATGTTCCACTTGTGCTTTTCCTGTCAATTTTATCACCTGCAAAATCTGCATCTAAAAAACCTTTGAGATCAAAGACATTTAAGCTTTCGTACCATAGTCTATAGTCGACTGTCCCTATCAGATATCCGATAATACGTTTAACAGTAGTCAAGTGAGATTCTTTGGGAGCTGACTGATATCTTGCACATTTGCAAACACTAAACATAATATCATGTCGACTAGCTGTAAGATAGAGTACAGATCCAATCATACCTCAATACATTATTTCATCAATACTCTTATCATCTTTATCTTCATCACGGGTGGTTGATGGACTCATGAGAATCCTTATGGCCTTAGCATTAGACATGCCAATTTTTTAATAAGCTCTTTTGTATACTTTGTTTGACTAATAAATGTTCCTTTCTGTAATTGCTTGATTTGTAGCCCAAGGAAGAAATATAATTCTCCCATCATACTCATTTCAAATTCCCCTTTCATGATGTTTGAAAAATCCTTACATAAAACTGGGTTAGTACTTCCAAAAATAATATCTTTCACATAGATTTGCACAATTAAATTACCTTCGATTAATTGCTTGATAAAGAGAGTGGTATCAATATTACCTCTATCAAATCCATGTTTGACTAGAAATGAACTTAGCCTTTCATACCATGCTCTAGGAGCTTGCTTTAACCCATACAAGGCTTTGGATAACTTGTAGACGTGATTTGGAAAGGATTCATTTACAAATCCCGGAGGTTGCTTAACGAATACTTCCTCAAAGATGAATCCGTTTAAGAATACGCTTTTCACGTCCATCCAGAACAACATAGGATAATAAAATATGAATAGATTCTAACCTGGAAACAAGAGTGAAGGTTTCCTCATAGTCAATTCCTTCTTGTTGTGAATAAACTTGAGCAACCAGTCTAGCTTTATTTTATAGCACTTGTCTAGACTCATTCAGCTTATTCCTGTAAACCCGTTTTGTTCCAACAATGGATACATTCAGAGATTTAGGGATGAGTTCCCATACCTTATGCTTCTCAAATTGGTCAAGCTCCTCATGTATTGCAGTTATCCAGTTATTACCCCCAAGAGCCTCATCTACCTTTTTTGGTTCAAATTGAGATATGAGGGCAACATTTGATGTCTTTTTTAACGATCTTGTTATTTTCATGCCTTTCTGAGAATTTCCAATGATGTATTTATATGGATATCCTAGCTTAGTTTTCCATTCATTTGGAACAACTGATGCTGGCTCCTTTTCGGTAGGACTTGATTGTTCAGTTGTAGGAGACCCCCGATTTTCTATGTGACTATCTGTCGACTGATGTTATTGATTAGTCACCTCATCACGAATGTTCTCACCTGTATTGACAGATTTTGGAACTATGGAAATTTTCTCATCTTGAGAAAGGTTTTCATTCCTTGAGCAAGGGTTAGTGTCCACAAATACAACATGTATAGATTCTTCAATAGATAAAGTTTGTTTATTATAAACTCTATATGCTCTACTTGAGGGAGAGTATCCAAGAAAAATACCTTCATCGCTTTTTGGGTCAAACATAGCAAGGTTGTCTTTTCTATTATTGTGGATAAAGTATTTGCAGCCAAATGGATGAAAATAACTGATGTTGGGTCTTTTACCTTTCCACAACTCATATGGAGTCTTTTTGAGAATAGGTCGAATCAGACATCTGTTAATGATGTGACGTGCGGTGCTTACAGCTTCTACCCAGAAGTGGTGTGGAAGAGAATTTTCTACAATCATAGTTCTTGCCATATCTTATAAGGTTCTATTTTTATGTTCTACCACTCCATTTTGTTGAGGTGATCTAGGAGAAGAGAAATTGTGAGAAATTCCTTGATCATTGCAGTAATTTTCGAATGCTTTGCTTTCAAGTTCTACTCCATGATCACTTCTTATGGTAGAGATGTACTATCCCTTTTCCCGATGTACCTTCTTGCAGAAGACTTCAAAATTCCTCAATGCTTCATCTTTATGACTCAGAAAAATAACCCAGGTAAATCGAGAAAAATCATGTGCTATAACAAAAGCATATTTTCTATCACAAATACTAGCAGTTCTGGTTGGACCAAAGAGGTCCATATGCAAAATTTGAAGAGGTTTTATAGTAGAGACTATGTTTTTAACTTTAAAAGAGGACCTGGTTTGTTTTCCTAACTGACATGCATCACAAATTTGATCTTTTGAAAAATCTAATTTTGGAAGACCAATGACAAGATCACGTTTGGAAAGTTTTTGAATAGTATGCATGCTAGCATGATCAAGTTTTCTATGCCATACCAGGGATCATCAATCGTAGAAGCTAGACATATTTGATTTCCCAGACTGTCTATGTTACTGAGAGTGTAAACATTCCTACCTCTATTTCCAGATAGAATGATTTTACCTCATTCGTTTTCAATGAACCAACCATATTTTTTTTAAAACGAACCTTATAGTCATTGTCACATAGTTGACTGATACTGAGTAGATTGTAGCCAAGTTCATCTACCAGGTACACTTAGTCTACATCACATGATGATATGAGATGGACTCTTCCAACTCCAATTACGTTTTCTTTTGATTTATCTCCAAAAGTAACTGATTCACCATTTAGCTTAGTGATAATTTTGAATAAATTTTTGTCACCTGTCATGTGTCTGGAACACGTGCTATCAAGATACCATTTCCCTTTTCGATTCTTCTTGCTGTGTTCCTACAAAAATAAATTACTTATTTTTAGGTACCTAAGATTGCTTGGGTCCTGGATGGTTAGTATTCTGAGTATTAGCCTGACTCGAGGCCTTGGGTCGCCAAACCTATCTTTTGTTATTTTTAAACCTGCAATGGTTAGAAATATGACAAGTTGTCCACAATAAAATCAAGAGGGGTTATTATAACTTTCAGAGGCTTTTTCTTTGCTATTTCTAAACCTGCAATGGTTAGAGTTGTAACCATCTTTGCCGTAATGAATACATGCACAGCGATTTCTTGTCCTAGATGTGAAATTACGGGAAGTTGACTGGTGTGATTTGATGGAACTGTGACTGGTGGATTTTGGCAATCCATTCAGTTGAAGTTGATGTTCATTAATTTCATCTTGAAGCATGTCTCTTTTAATTTCACATAATTCTAATTTAAGTGCCAAGTCTTTCTTTTTCTCTTTGGATGTTTCGAAGTTCATTTAGAACTTTATCAATATTTGCAAGAGCAAGAGCAATAAGTTTTTATAGTTCATTACATTTAGGACATATATGTAAACTAACCTCACTTGTTCCTTTATCTTCCATGAGACCAAGCTCGCCTTAATCTTCATCATTATCATCTTTGATGGCCATAAAGCGCATGTTGACGATTTTCTCATGATCAGATTCTTTTTCATCACTCCATGCTCCAAAAGACTTCTTCTTCTGAAATTGTTTTTCTTAGTTTCTTTTTCAGCTCAGGGTATTCAACTTGAATGTGTCCATGTTTTTCATATTCATAGCATCTTCCATCATTTTTGTCATTCTCATTACCCATATTTCCCTTTCTGAAATTTGGTTTACCTCTTTTGTTATTTCTGGTTTTTCTCATCATGCTTTTTATAACTTTAGAGAGCATAGCTATATTTTTATCTTGTCCTCCTCTTCTTCCTTCTTCTTTATTTTTTGATTCAGCCATAGTTGCTTTGAATGAAACTGTCTTTTTTTTTTCTTAATGTACTTGTCTGTCTAAATATGTTTTCTCATAGATTACCTCTAAGTTCATCATATGATATCTTGTCCAGATCCTGACATTCTAAAACAGTGACTTTGGGTTGCCAAATAGTGGATAGACTTCTTAGAGTTTTTCTGACCTATTCTCCACTTCTAATTGGTCTACCAAAGGGTTTTAAGTTTCAAGGATTTTGTTGAACTGGGAGAACATTTCTTCCATTGATTCTCCATCTTTCATTTGAAACAATTCATAGTCACAAACCAGGAGATTGATCCTTATTTCTTTCACTTTGTTTGTTCCTTTATATGTGACTTCTAACTTGTCCCACATTTCTTTTGTAGTTTCACAACTTGATATCTTTTTATACTCTTCTCCACTTATGGCATTATACAGGAGATCTTTTGCCTTGACATTCACTTGGATGACAGCTGCTTGTTCTTCAGTGTACTCATCTAAGTCAAGAGGATCAGATGATATATGATCTCACCGTCTTTGTCCTTCCTTGGCGGAATCGGAAGATTTTCCTTTTTGATCACATGCCACACTTTAATATTGTATGACATAGTGTAGGTTTTCATACGCACTTTTCAGTGTGAGAAGTGCTGGCCACTGAAGTAAGGTAGTCGTACCTGAGAGGTTCCTTCTTGGAATAGTGCTCCAACGACTGTGTTTGACGCCATAATCTTTTCCTCACTTATTGTTAGGCAATTCTTGTGGGTCCTCGCTCTGATACTAATTAAAAGTACAAGAGGGGAGAGGGGGAGAGTGAATTTTAATCGATTTTAAAACTCAGTTGACTACGAGAGAAATTAGTCGACTAAACTGTTCAGCAGGTTCGATTTGCAGAAAAAGTAAATTGTGCAGAATAAAAATAAATAAGGCACATAAATTTTATACTGTTCAGTACTGGTGTGGTACCAACATCCAGTTCCCTTGGGTCACAAGGGTTCTTTTAGATCTTCAACAAGTCATTATAACAGTGGTGGTTTTAGTACGTTCACCACCAACGATATTCAGCAACAGTGTTTGTCTAACTTTGACACAACTCTTCTTTTGTTTTCTAACTCTTCCTATATTTTTGTGACAATTGTAAACTCAAAATACAATATTTATACTAAGAACTAGAAAGGTATAAAAATATGTGGTAAGTTGCGTGAGCTTCCTTGCCCTTCCACTCCTTCTTTAATAATGCTCGATGAAGCTTCTGATTTCTCTTTTCTGGGATTGCGAAAGATCATTGATTGGAGGTCTTTTACTTGTGAGGCTTAATCTTCTAAGAGTAGAAGTCAAGGGTGGCCTCATGAATCTAGTTTGAGAGGTATGACCAGATTCATTCTCAGTTTGAAGTTTGGCTCCTTTCTTTCCAATTAACTTCTCTTAAATACATTTGCAGATTTCTCTTGATTGATTCTCTTTCATTCCTTGTATGCTCGAGAATCTTTTCCTTGTTTGATTGATTCTCT
This sequence comes from Nicotiana otophora, assembly GCA_000715115.1. Classification (NCBI taxonomy): domain Eukaryota; kingdom Viridiplantae; phylum Streptophyta; class Magnoliopsida; order Solanales; family Solanaceae; genus Nicotiana; species Nicotiana otophora. The sequence continues at coordinate 28,890 of AWOL01S0004666.1, read as the reverse complement.
TTCCTTTTCTTGTTGCTTGTTTGAATGATTCTCTTTCCATCTTGGTATCCATTTGATATGGAGTTTGAATAATATAGTCGTTGGCTCCCTTTGATATGCTTAGATGATTTTCTTTCCTTCCTTGAATTCATTAGAGCCGTTGCGAATCTGCACACAAAGTGGAATGGCATTAGTCAAGGCTTTTGATTATTGATCATTATTAAAATTCTAAACCTAACATTTGGTACTCGCTTTGATCCAACTAATTTATATTTGTGTTGAAAATTTCACTTGGGGGTAAAACATTCCTTCCAAAGGCAGCTTATATCCAACAAATTAGGACGTTCACTGTTTACTATGCATTATATATCATGATTAATCTTAAGATTCTACTGTTGAAATGGTAAAGTTGCATTTCCAACATTGAGATTATAACTTAATTTTTTATTATTCTCTAAACCTATTTGACAAAAATATTTATCAAGATAGACTTATTCGTATTCTCCCGTTTCATAGAATATGAAAATTACAATTAATGCTCCAAGCTGAATGGAAAAGAGATTTTCTAGTATAATAATTTGAGATAAAAGTCCATAATTCCAAAAGGCACTAGAAATTTATAAACATCAGTTCAGAGCTCGAATTCTCTTGGGTGGATAACGAGATTGGTGATAGGTACAATCTTGACAATATCTTTTTATAAGGTAATATTTTTATGGGAGTAATATTTTACCTTAGAAAATCGTTTCCTAGAGCGTTTTTCATTGTTTGGTATGATAATAGCAAGTAGCTAACATGTAGTAATTGTATAAGGTGTAATATTGGATATAAAAATAATATTTTGATTATTTTTTATTATCAAATGTTGAAGGCAATGTTTATGTGTGGATTGAAACAAGTAAAGATCAAATAAGAGTTGAGACACTTATAAAGCAAAATGGAAAAGGGCCAAAGCTGCCCTTAACCTAGTCGCTTCAGTCTAAAAATGCCTCTCGTCCACCTATTTTGCTAAGAGTGACCCTACCGTTAAAGATTTGGCCTATATGTGCCTTATTTCTAACGGACTATATAACAATAAAAAAATATTTTTGTGACACGTGGCCATTAAATATGATACCACCCAACCCATATTTCATCCCACACGTTATCCATCCAGACCGATCTGACCCATTAAAAACCATTTTATCCCCTCAAAATACTAATTTTATTTCATCCTTCACTTATTCCATATACTCTTCTGAAAAAAGCAAAATGGTCGGTGATTTTGAAGGTTATCGACAATTTTCTCCTACGATATTGTATTGAAGTTGGCGGATTTAAGTTGTTCTTTAAAATAAAAGTCTTCTCTCCATTCAAGTAAGACTTTATTATTATTTTCGTGCTTAGGGTTTTTGAAATCTTTCATTTAGTGTTACCTTCGATGTGCTGTGATGTTTTAGGTGTGTCTTCAATGCTAGTAGACGTCTTTATTTAGTCATTTTTTGGTTACATGTGGTCCTTCTTTGATTGTTGTTACAGATTAACAACTTACATTAAAATTTCACTGTTAGTTTACTTAATTGCTAAAATACTCACCTTCTTTATTTGTTTTGATTATTGCAGGGGCTGATTGATGTTGTTGCAACTGTTGTTCTTAAATCACATCACAGATGATGGGTAGGCATATAGAAACTAAATGGAACAAGAACTGGAGGGGTGTAAAGATGAAAAAACGGTTATGGCGGTGCATTTGGAGCACTTATGATGGAGAATTCAAGGATCAATTGAGGACCTTAGGGACCACATGCAACCAAAAAATGACTAAATAAAGATATCTACTAGCATTGAAGACACAATTGAAACATCATAACACATTGAAAGCAACACTAGATGAAAGATTCCAAAAACCCTAAGCATAAAGTCTTACTTAAATGGAGAAAAGATTTTAACTTTAAGAGCAACATGAATCCGTCAACTTCAATACAATATTGTAGCAGAAAATCCCAAGCTGTTAACCTCCAAAATTACCGACCATTTTGCTTTTCAGAAGAGTATATGAAATAGGTGAAGAATAAAATAAAATTGGCTGTTTTGAGAGACTAAAAGAATCTTTGATGGGTCGGGTCGATCTAGATAGGCAATGGGTAAGATGAAACATGGGTTGGGGTGGTGTCATATTTAATGATCAATTAGAAATGGTCACTTGACATTAATAATATTCTTTTATTGATATATAGTCCGTTAGAAATAAGGGCATATATAGGCCAGATCTTTAACGGTAGGGTCACTCTAAGCAAAATGGGTGGATGAGGGGTAGTTTAGATTGAAACGAATAGGTTAGGAACATTTTTGGCCCTTTTTCGAAAGGAAAATAATTTATGTCATATAACAACAACAACAACAACAACAACCACAACAACCACAACAACAACCACAACAACCACAACAACCACAACAACCACAACAACAACAACCACAACAACAACAACAACAACCACAACAACCACAACAACCACAACCACAACAACCACAACAACCACAACAACCACAACAACCACAACCACAACAACAACAACAACAACAACAACAACCACAACCACAATCCACTCGAACTCACAACCTCTTGATTGGAAGTGGATGATGCTTACCATCAGAGCAACCCACCTTGTCAAATAATTTATGTCATAAGTAAAGGAAATTATTTTCCTCACTTTGGTAAAAAATGCTTTCGCTAGATAAAATATTTTCTATATAAAAAAATGTACACAATGAAATATTTTGTTTTGAAGAAAACATTTTTTGCCATCCCAAACCATTTTGTTGAGAATGTGAAAAGGTGTTCTTAAATATAAATCTAATAACATCTCTATTTTATTTTATATGATGCTCTTTTTTCTGGTTCATTTTAAAAAGATCAATACGGTTACATATTTGAAACTCTTTACTCTTAACATTTCATTTCAACCTTTAAAATTCTCTTACTAGTGCAACTAATGTTTTAAAAGTTTTTCTTACAATCTGATTCAATCAAATGTAGTCGTTTTCTTAATGTAATCATTTAAAAATGAAATGAGGAGATTACCATTGTTTTCCTTCCCTTTTCCATCCAAACAAACAATACCATTCATTTTTTTCGAGATGTTTTAAAACTATTTTAATTAATAAAAGTAATTTATATTTATCTAATAAGCAGCTCTAAATATATGAAAATTTTAATTTATTTTAAAAAAATAATCAAGAATCAATATCCAAATGCACATCATGAATATTTGGGAATAGAGGTATACAAACCGGACCGAAAAATACACCAAACCGAAAAGTCAAACCAAACCGATTAAAAAACCCGAACCAAACTGATATATAAATATATAATTTTTATATATACTTTTAAAACTTTATATAGAATTTTCTTTAAAAATTGTCTACAAATATTTGAAATTCTCTTATGGGATATAATATTTAATAGAATATAAAGTGCTCCATTTTTTATTATTTCTCTTATGGGATGTAATATTTAATAGAATATGAAGTGCTCCATTTTTTATTAACTTTAAATAATGTGTTGTATTATATCAAGTGTTATTGAAATGTGACAATCTTTTTGTTCTTCCTTATTCATATGTCAAGATCTATTAAATTCTTAATCTTTTTCGAATTTGAAGTGGTATTTCGATAATTGAAAATTAAATAGAACATATCATTATTTAGGTATCATATTGATTTTATATTTAATTATTAAATTCGGTTAACCTTGAAATTATACATCAATAAAATCTTTTTATCAAATAACTAAAAAAATAACTATCATGTGTTACTAAAAATATTTCTCATAAGAATATTTTAATAAATTATATATTTGTCATTTTTCTACTTATTATTAAATATATATTTACTTATAAAAAGTTTAACAAAGTAAGATTGATATAGTATTTATGTAACAAAAAAAATCAAAAAATTCGATAAATCAAACCAATTCAAACCGATATAATTAATTTAATTTAATTTAATTTTAATAAAAATCAAACCAATCCGATCCATCCGTACATTTTGTAATTGTCGTTGCCTTCCAGTTTCGAACTTTCTCTTTCTTGTTCGTAGGTGTATACGAGCGCAAAGGAAAAAAAACCAAAAAGGAAAAGAAAGGGGGCAAAGGTGGAAATAAATCCCACTTCAATACCATTTACCGTCAACCTCCTCTTCGTTCTACTTCTATTCGCCGTTCGCAATGGCTCTGCGGCAACAGCTCAAGAATGTGAAAACCTTATTTCAGAAATGTGATGGAGGAGAAGTACCTTTGCACCATCCCTTATTCTACGCCGCTCAAGGTCTTCGATACCGAAAACTACAAGTCATTCTCACGACTGTAAGTTATTCTCTTTCACTTTTGCACTGACCCTTTTGCAAGTACAGAAGCCTGATTCTCTCTCTTTTCTTCATCAATATTACATTTTTCTATTTTATTGATCTAATTGTCACTGACCCTTTACCAATTACAACAATTTACGCTGGTCCTTTTGTTCAATAATATGTTTTGCTAAGCAGAGCATAGACAAGCTTGGAAAAGCAGGGGAAACGGTGAAAGTAGCACCTGGGTATTTTCGCAACCATCTTATGCCCAAATTGCTGGCTGTACCCAATATTGACAAGTACAGGCATCTCATGGAAGATCAGCGAAAGGTTCGTTCCATTTGTACTGTTGGTTGTAAATCTTGAAATTGCTCCGAATAGGATTATTTTGTTGCGAGAATTTGATATGTTGGTTCTTTTATTCTCCTGTCCTGAACTTGAATTTTGGAGAAATTTTGTGTATATGAGATGTTAATGTACCTAAGAGAGGTTTGATGTACCATAATAAATAAAATCTAAAGATTAAATAGGAGTCTATCTCCAATAGGGATGGCAAGCGGTGCGGGGCGGGTTTTGTCTTAACCCGCAAAATTTCAACCCGCCCCGCCCCGTTCCGCATAGCATTTCCACCCGCATCTACCCGCCCCGCATTCACACCCGCGTTCACCCGCCCCGCTTAGCTTCCTTTCTTTTGGCTGGAATTTTTTATGTCTAACCTAGGTGATTTTGCTTAATAATTGCAGCTGTTTATGGGCTGAAAAAGATTGCTTAATCTATAGTGAGCCACTGCCGTCACACATTATAAACGAAATAATTTTTTTATTTCATGGGTGGTGTCGAAGTCAAAAGAAAATGTTTATTACAAATTTAATGCCGTGTATTTAAATTAAAATACAAGAAGAATGATAGTTGTTGAATTTTCATGCTAGACATTTCTGTTTGTCTAATATACTTTAATTATTTTGAGAACGAAAAAAGCAATTTGAAAAGATAAAGAAGGAAAAAGCTATAATACACGGGTAGTTTGTTATTTTCTTTTGCCGTCTCATATTATGAAGAAGCAATTATTCCATATCTTTATCATCCCTGCTTTCTTTATGTCAATTGTAGTGATCATATGTGTCCGACAGAATACATTACATTACAGGTAATAAATCGATGTTTGAGAATGAAGACCTGCAACCGCCCCGCAACCCGCAAGAATATATATTTTTTAAAATCAAACCGCCCCGCACCCGCACCGCCCCATTGCCATCCCTAATCTCCAATAAGCATTGGAGTAGGTCTCACCTAAAAAGGACAAAGAACACCCTAATACAAAGCTCTCCTTCAGATATCCCATCAAAAAGGTAGGTCGGACTTGGTGAAAATTTGAAAGAGTTTAGACTTTGGTTTTGGCCTCTTTTTTAGTACTCTAATTCTCTTTTTGGCTTTGATACCATGAAATAAAATAGAGAAAAGACCTTCAAGAGAAAAAATAAATAAAACCATGGTGCTACGAGAGAATTAAAAAAAAAGAATGTTCTCTGATAAGTCTTGGTGGGCAGATTTACATGATACCTGTGTTGACGGGAGGTAGTAGGTACTCAGTGGTATAGTCAAGGAGCACACAAGTTGGCCCGGACATCATCGTCATTATAAAAAAGGCTCTCTGAATGGCTCGCTGCCTATTTAGTTACTACTTTTTTATGTTTTGATTCTAGAACAGAACTAGAGATCCTGTCCCCCTCCCTTGAAAACTCCCCTTGATGAGCTCTCATAGTTGTGCTGAATCTAGTTATCTTGAAAACTGTTCTAATCTTATGTGCCTCATTTGTTTGAAGTACAGTTGCAATGCAAGCACTGTTCTGCCCTTGTCATACAAGTTTCCCATCTGCAAAAAGATAATATACTCTTTGTTATCAAACTATATCTAGTAAAAGGTTATGCGAGATGGATTTCCCGCTTCCCATTGTATTTATTCAGAAGGAGAAAAAACTTTCTTTTCTCCTCTGCAAAGTTTTGCTTTTTATTACACATCACAAACAGATGTCTTAGTGCACCTACTGTTAAAAAGGCTGAGAATTTGGGCCAATGATATTGATTTTCCTATGTTGAGCATGTGGCATACCCTTGCATGTTTTACGATCAACACTGTGTAATAAACATTTGGGCCATTGGCCTTCACACTTTTTCACACTGTAAGTGGTGCCATTTATGAATAAAGTAAAGTAAGATTGACTTTCTTCTTGCTTTCTTTTTGTATATTAATTAAGTTCTCGTGAGATGCTGTATTCATCTGTTTAGTGTTTTAAATCTGCTGCCTCTACCAGCTTTACCAACGTGAGGAAGTTGAAGAGGTTAAAATAGTTCCAGCAACCAAGGAAGATAAGATGAAAGAATACCAGATGGCAGCAAACCGTCTGGATAGAACTAAGTTGGTCAGTGTCTTATGCTAAAGCTCTGTGAAATTTTTTAAAACAGTTTTCGGTAATGATTTTTAGTAGTCTTTTATCATATCTCATGTAAAATGATCATGAACGTTTTACTACCCTGTCACATCCTGCTATTTCTTCCTGAAAAAGGATACAGAAGAGGAAAGTAAATCTACCTGATCATTTTTTATCTCACACTGTTGATATCAGCAAACTAGCATAACTGGTATAGATTTGTTGCAACAGTGACAGAGTAGAGTTATAATTACTAGTGTTTCATAAGGTTCAAGAGTCATCCTTTGGTTCTTTTAACTGTTTCAGATACACTTTTGGTAATTGGGCTATCAGTAGTTCTTCGCCTCTTTTTCTTTCATACGAACTGCAATTATCTTTCAGGTTCTTAGAAAACTCGCAAAGAAACCGTTGGCGAAAGATGACAGTGGTAGGACTTTCATTCAGGAACCTGTTGGAAAAGATGAAATTGTGGCTGAGGTGATACTTCGTCCCTAACTTGTTGCTACATACTCTTTTTATTTTTGCATTCGGAAATCTTGGTTGATAACCTTTGCCTTAAAAGTGATGTGCTTTGTAAAACCCGGGGAAGAGAAAATTTACAGTAAGTTCAGACTTGCGGAGCTTGTTTTCCTTTAGTGATAGCCAGGCAGCTTCTTTTTTTTTTCCCCTCTAAAAGGTGCTTACTGTCGCTCTCTATGTTTTTTAATTCTTTTCTCTTTGTGTTATAACTCTTCTAAAATTTTGGTTTTACTGGTATTCTGCACTATCCACCTTTTGAGGGACAAAAATCTGTAGAGAGTCTTCTCTATTTCCACTCAGCGGCCCCCTTTTCCGAGTCATGTAAATAAGTTTTTGGTACATAATAGCTGGGTTTCTCTAGGATATAGAAGTCGCTTAGTGGACAAGCTAGTTTATTTCCTCACTGGTTCCCAGATTCAGGTCGGCGAGGATTTTAAGTCCGGGTACATTAAAAACTCTAAACTTGCACCTTTCGCAAAAAAGAGTCACAGTTTCTCTCAGCAATTCTGCTTTATGTGGGAGTACAACAACAACAACAACAACCCAGTAGAATCCCATTAATAGGGTCTGGGGAGGGTAGTGTGTACGCAGACCTTACCCCTACCCCGAAGGAGTAGAGAGGCTGTTTCCGAAAGACCCTCGGCTCATAAGATAATATTAGTATCACAACAACACTCATAAGATAAATAGCAATACCATGAAATTCAGAAGAAAGATGCAAAGCAAAGGGAGAGGGGAGATAAAGGGAAGGGAGACAATATTAGTACCGCCACAACAATCATAAGAAAAATAAGAACACCGTGAAATCCAGAGGAAGGATGCAAAGCAAAAGCGATAGCTAGTAAATAGGACATACACTAAAAAGCGAAATAGTAAGTCACAATATTGGCACTAGCTATCTTAGACAAAACCCCTAAATGGATAGTCCCACAATAGTACGAAGTAAGGCACGACTCAACTACCTCCTAACCTACAACCCTAATACTCGACCTCCACATCTTCCTATCAAGTGTCATGTCCTCAGAAATCTGGAGCTTCGCCATATCCTGCCTGATCACCTCTCCCCAATACTTCTTAGGCCGCCCTCTACCTCTTCTC
>AWOL01S0004666.1:0-12454 GCA_000715115.1 Nicotiana otophora | reverse complement strand
CCTCACCCCCGCCCTCCCTCCTTCCCACCCCCTGTTTACTTAAATTTTATATTTTTCAAAAAAATATTTTCTAATTTTTAATTAGTTTGAAAAAAGTTTACCACTCAACACCAAACATGGAAAAATAAAACCATTTATTTTTCAGGAACGCATTTTCAAAGAAAATATTTTCCTTCGTACCAAACACACCCGATAGCAAGATAAGTTTTCCTATGTCTACCCTTTTAAGTTTTGTACCAATTGGCAATTGCCACTACTGGGTGTCCTTAAAAAATTTCAAGAACTAAAACACTCTTCCTAATAGTGTTTAGTTAATAAAAGAATTTACAAGAAAAACAAAAATGTTACCCTTTTTAAACAAACGCTCGCAGAGTCCTTGTTTTCTTCTTCGATTTCGAATTTTCTTCTACTTAAGACCACAATGAAATTGAGTTTAGAAGGAACAATGATCCCATATCCCATGAAACAATTATTAACCGGAAGTCAAACTATTTATGAACACAAATTTATAATTTTTACAGTGTATTAGCAAGTCTGCAAAGATCTTTTCTTTTCCCTGATTTATTTAATCCATTTCTTTTGTGTTTGCCCATGGGATGATAATCTTATTTATTTATTTATTTATTTTTTACCCACGTATTTTTTCACGAGACATGAGATCAGAAATCTAGTATTTCACTAAATTCAAGTTGATTCTATTTTGACTCTTCCTCAAAGAAAAAGATGATCAAATAATTCCCAATCATAGTCCTTACAGGCCGGATTATCCGTATAATATATAAAAGAAACTCCACATATTTTTTTTGCGTCTTTTGCAAAAATGACTTCTTTTGTTTTATATTTACTGCAAATGCAATTGACATTTCTACCTTTTCACTCATTCGGCATCTTTTTACAAATTTTGTACTACACATTTTATTCTTAACTTGATTTCTCGAATTTTGCAAAATTCATGATTAAAAACCTGTCCACAGGTAGCAGTGTACATGGATCGGGTTAGTTCGGATTTTATCAAAATCAAACAAAACCAACTATATCGGTTTGGATTGGTTTGGTTTTGTCGGATTTTCGAGTTTTTTGGGTTTTCTTTTGTTACAAGAATATTATTTCAATCTTACTTTCTTAGAAAATATAGATCAAGTTCTATTAAGTGGATATATGTTTAGTAAAAATTTTAAAAATTGGCAAACATATGATCTATTAAAATATTCTTATGGTGGAATTTTTTAGTAACATATGGTAGTTATTTTCTTAGTCGACTAATAATAATTTTTCGTTGATGTACACTTTTAAAGTTAACCAACTTTTAGGTACTTCTGTCCGTGCCGGACGCCAGTGAGTTGATTCAGCCGTTTCGGAGACTTCAAGGTATACCTGTTTGATGCTCGCAGGCCTCGAAGTCACCTTTTGATATTGTCTTTACTATTGTTTATCTTTCTATCAAATCAGTATTGTACTTAGAGATTTCTAGTGTACTTTATTAGAGCTTATGAATCTGTACCACCGATTTTAGGGATTATATGTCTGCTGTTCCATTTTGATTCTATTATGACATTTATTAGTTTAATTTAATATCTTAGTCGTTATTTCTGCGAAATTCTCAATGTATGTTAGGGTTACCTAGTCTTAGAGACTAGGTGCCATCACGACTTCCTAAGGTGAAGTTTTAGGGTCGTGACATGGTGATATCAAAACTCTAGGTTCATAGGTGCTATGAGTCATAAGCAAGTTTAGTAGAGTCTTGCGGATCGGTACGTAGACGTCTGTACTTATCTTCGAGAGGCTATGTAACTATTATGAAATTACACTTCTTTGATTCCTTATCATGCTGATTTGTTGGTTTCGAAATCTGAGCCTTTGTACTTATCTTCGAGAGGCTATGCACATGTATTCTTGTATATCTATTTTCTCTACGATATGGTTTGGACTGGTAGCCTGTGACCACGCCAGGAGGATTGTGATATTGAGCCTGTGACTATGCTGGGTGGATTATGATATTGAGTCTATGACCACGCCGACTGGATTGTGATATTGAGCCTGTGACCACACCGGGCAGACTGTAATATTGAGCATGTGACCAAGCCAGACGGATTGTGATATTGAGCTTATGACAATGCCGAGCGAATTATGATATTTGCACACGAGTTGTCCGTGCGATTGTGATTTATGTTGTGGTACGAGGTCTTGGTCGTGTGAGGGTGATCGGGTTCCATGTGTATAAGATTCATGATTTGTGACTTGAGATTTTTGGTTATGAGTTGTGGTGCCTCGGGGTGACTATTGTTGTAAATCTTGTGTCAGAAATGTTTGTTGATTAGAGCTGTCGTTGTTTTTCCTTAATTGCTTTCATTTATATTTAATATGTGCTTTGATTATTTTGTTGTTTTATACACATGATATTTCTTTGTGCCATTTATTTATTTTTCTTGCCATTGTTAGCTTTATGTTGATAATCTTCTCATGTTATTTGATTAGTAATTGTCTTAACTCGAGCCTCATCATTGCTCCACTGAGGTTAGTGCTGATACTTTCTGGGTACCGACTGTGGTGTAATCATACCACACTTCTGCACATTGCAAATTCAGGTGTTGGAGGGTGTGTACCCATGCATTGTTATCTTCTTTGATCGTGAGGATTCAAGGTAGAGCTGCTCGATTGCCGCAATCCCTTGGAGTCCTTTCCTTTAAATTGTACTGTTAATTCTCTATCCGAATAGTATTTTATTGTGTTTTGAGATATTTCTATATATTCATCTAGAGTTCAAGAATCTATACTACCTAATCTTGGGGATTTGTTGTGATTATCGCCGTGTTGTCTTGTATTACCTTTACTTTCCGCTTTTATATTAGACTCTGCTTCATTATATCATGTTTTTAATGTAACTATTGTAAGTTATCGTCTTACCTAGTTTTAGAGACTAGGTGTCATCATCCTTAAGATGGGATTTTGGGTCGTGACAACAAATAACAAGTAAGTCATGGATACGAAGTAAGGAAATGTAGCAGTTTAGGCATGTAACAAAATATAACATGGAACAAAATAACAACGTAAAAGTAAATAGCCCAACCCACATGCTTTAACCCATGACATCGCATATACACTTGTCATCTCGCATATGCATCGTTCCTATATATAATTCACGTAACAAATAGACCAATAAGTCCTAATTTCCTCAAGTCAAAGTTAGGCACGTCCCTTACTTTTATAGTAACCAAATCAACAACCAATCACGAGTTTTCCTTTCGAACAAGCCTCCAAACCAACCAAATCTAGTCAAAAATCGTTCGAACAATTCAAAATAAGTTTTAGAAACTACCCACGAAATAAAAAAGTTCAATCTTTGATGAAACTGAAAAAGTCAATAAAAGTCAACCACGAGCCCGTTTGATCAAAATCCGAGATCCGTACCAAAAACCGATTACCCATTCATCCCCGAGCCCGGTTATGTAATTTGTTTTGAAATCCGACCTCAATTTGAGGTCGAAATCTCAATTTTACACAATCCCTAAATTCTACCCAAAACCCTTAATTTCTACCATGAAATTCTGAGATTTGATATTAAAAACTCATGAAAAGTAATGGGGAATTGATAAAAAATGAATTAGAGTTGCTTACCAATGAATTTGGAAAGAAAACTTTTTCAAAAATCACCTCTAGAGTGATGGGGGTTGAGAAATAGTGTAAAATTAGCTAAATCCTGATTTTCTTTTAACCAACTGCAAACGTCACAATTGCAAACTCTTGTTCGCAAAAGCGAACCACTCTTCGCAAAAGCGAAAAGCTGTACAACCATCAATTGTCGCAAAAGAGACAGAAAACTTGCATTTGCGAACCACCCCCATTTGCATTTGCGGTTCCCACCTTCGCATTTGTGAAGGTAGACCGGCTAAGCTCATGTCGCATTTGCGACCAGACAATTGCAAAAGCAAAGCCCCAATGATCGCATTTGCTACACTTTCTTCGCAATTGTGAAGCCATCATCCTACTCCGCAAAAGCGGAACTCGCAATTGCAAATAGGTTCTCGCAATTAGACACCAGCAACTGCTGGGCACCAGCAGTTCCAAACTCATCCGCAATGCACTCGAAACTCACCCGAGCTCCTCGGGCTCCAAATCGAACATATAAACAAGTGTAATAACATCATATAAACTTGCTCGCTACCTCGAATCATCAAAATAATATCAAATAACATAAATCGATCATCAAAATAACATCAAATAACATGAATCGATCATCAAAACTCAATAATTTCAACTTTAAAACTCATTTTCACAATGTTTCACATAACGCACCAAAATGCGCTCGGGTCATCACAGACCACAACCAAACGGGCGTACAAGTCCAAAAATATCATACAAACCTATCGGAATCGTCAAAATACCGATCCGAGATCGTTTACCAAGAATGTTGGCTATGGTCAACTCAAGTTTCATTTTAGGCAAAAAATAACATTTTCTTCAAATTTTTATGTAAAAACTTTCCGGAAATGACACAGACCACACACTGTAACGACCCGGCCGGTCGTTTCGGGAGTTATAGCCCCGTTTTCGCTATTTCTACTTCTTTTGTGTTATTCAGCTGTATTATGTTATATCGGGTTAGTTGTTTCGGGACCGGAGTGGTTTCAGAGTGAATTGAGACACTTAGTCTCTTAGGTAGAACTTAAGTTGGAAAAGTCAACCGGATGTTGACCTATATGTAAACGATCTCGGATTTGAAATTTGATGATTCCAATAGCTCCGTATGGTGATTTTGGGTTTAGGAGCATGTTCGAAATATTATTTGGAAGTCCGTAGAGGAATTAAGCTTGAAATACCGAAAGTTTAATTTTTGAGAAGTTTGACCGGGGGTTGACTTTTTGATTTCGGGGTCGGAATCCGATTCTGAAAATTGGAATACATCTGTTATGTCATTTATGACTTGTGTGTACAATTTGAGGTTAATCAGACGTGATTTGATAGGTTCCGGAGTCGTTTGTAGAAATTAGAAATTTCAAAGTCCATTAGGCTTAAATTGGGGTGTAATTCATGATTTTAGCATTGTTTGAGGTGATTTGAGGGTTAGACTAAGTTCGTATGATGTTTTAGGACTTGTTGGTATATTTGGTTAAGGTCCCGATGGGCTCGGATGAGTTTCAGATGGTTAACGGATTGAATTTTGGACTTGGAACTCTACTGGAATTTTTCTGATGCACCATCTGGTTTCCTTCCTCACGTTCGCGAGTGGAGCCTCGCGTTCGCGAAGAGGAACTGAGAGGCTGTCAATATTTGCTCTTCGCGTTCGCGAAGAGAAGCACGCGTTCGTGTAAGGTGGACTAGGTGTGCATCGCAAATGTGAGAGGTGTTACGTGTTCGCGAAGAAGAGAGGAAGCAGCCGAAGACCCCAGGCAATTGGTCTACGCGTTCGCGTAGGGGGGTGTCACGTTCGCGTAGTGAGGGAGAAACGAAGCGTCGTGTTCGCGATGGGTTGAACGCGTTCGCGTAGAAGGCATTGAGGCAGAGGCATTTTGTGCTTCGCAAATGCGAGGGTGATGTCGCGTTCGCAAAGGAGGAATTTGGATGAGAGTTATTTTGTGCTTCGCGAACGCGAGGCACTGACCGCGGTCGCGAAGAAGAAAAAATCTGGGCAGTGAGTTTAAGTTCTGAAAATGGGTTAGTGCTAGGTGTCCATACCTACTATACCCGAGCCGCATCCCCGGCACACTTGCTATATCTACTAACGCTTCATCCTAACCAACTATACCTGATATAAAGCCCGCCCTTTAGCACTTCCCTTCACGAAGTGGGTTTTGGCGATTTGGAGCTTGGAATTGAGGCGATTTTGGGTGATTTTCAGAGGAAACATTGGGGTAAGTGTTCTTAACTCAATATTGGTTAAATTACCCGAATTCATAGTTGTTTTTATCATTTAATTGGTGAATTGAGTTGGAAAAATTTGAAAACCCTCTTGGTTTAAATTGAAGATTTGAGGGTCGAGTTGGGGTCGGATTTTTGTAAAATTGGTATGGTTAGACTCGTGGTTGAATGGGTTTCCAGATTTTGTAACGTTTGTCGTGTTCCGAGACGTGGTCCCACAGGCGATATTTGAACTAATTTTTAGATTTTTATGGAAAATCATTATTATCTTGTGGAATTAATTCCAATTAATTTTATTGACTGAAACAAATTATTTATGACCAGATTCGAGGCGTTTGGAGATCAATTCACGAGGAAAGGACATTGCAGAATAAGAATTTCGCGGTTTGAGGTAAGTAACAATTGTAAATCTAGTCCTGAGGGTATGAAACCCCTGGATTTCGTATCATTATACTATTTTGAAGTGACACACATGCTAGGTGACGGGCGTGTGGGCATGCACTATTGGGGATTTGTGACTTGGTCCATCCCGTAGCAACTGTAAAGTTGCATACTTTGTTGAACCATTTGACACTTATATGTTTTAGAAAGAATTTGTGTAAATTGGGCTTAATGCCATGTTTGGGCCTTGCGCCAATGATGTTTGGACCCTTAGGGGTTGTTTCTTACCATCCTCTCATTGTTTTCGATTGAAAATCTATACTTAGTCATGTTTATACTTGTTTACCGCATAACTCAGTTTTATGACTCTATTTTGATGAATATAAATGTTTTGGGCCTAATGCCCTGTTTTACTGAGATGCCCGAGTGACTTGAGAGATTTATGACTGAGTGAGGCTGAGGGCCTGATTTGTGAGGATGAGTGTGGATCAGGGCTGCCCTCCTGCAACATACTTTATTATTTTGGCACATGAGTTGTCCGTGCAACACGTGAGTTGTCCGTGCAGATTATAGCGCTTGGGCTAAAGGAGCCCTTCCGGAATCTGTACACACCCCCAGTGAGCGTAGGTACATACTGAGTGCGAGTGCCGAGTGCCGAGTACTGAGTACCTGGGAGGCATGAGTGATTGTGAGGTATGCCCGAGTGACAAGAGGGATTGTGAGGTATGCCCGAGTGGCACGAGTGACTGTGAGGTTTGCCCGAGGGGCTATTTATGAGTGATGTTTTTCCCGAGGGGCTGTTTATGATTTCATCATTTTTTTCTCACCTTTGCATTGAGCTTTTGTTTGAAAAACTGTTGGAAAAATATCTTTAAATAATTTTTACTGGAACCGGGTTTAAACGAGATGATTCGATTCAAACACTGATTTTTAAAGCATGTTGTACTTTACTGAGATTTCATGATATAAACGTTATATGCTTTATTGCTCGTCACTACTGCTCAGTCTTTATTTATTATTGTTACTTACTGAGTTGGCGTACTCACGTTACTCCCTGCACCTTATGTGCAGATTCAGGTATAGCTGGACACGGTAGGAGTTATTGAGTGTTCTAGTTGCAGATTTTTCTTGGAGATAGCAAGGTAGTTGTTTGGCGATCACAACCCCTGCTCTTCTCCCTCTTATCTTCCTCTAGTTGTATTTAGCTATTTTTCAGGCTGAGTTAGCCTTGATATTGTTAGACAGATTGTAGTAGATGCTCATGACTAGTGACACCTCGATATTGGGATTTTCTTTTCTGCACTTCTATTTTTCTTTGATTGAACTCTTTAAATGGAGGTTTTATGTTAAATAACCTTGAAGTTTTCTTTGAAATGAAAATATCGGTTTGTTTTGGAAATGAGTCGGCTTGCCTAGTTCCATGATAGGCGCTATCACGACAGAGGTTAGTTTGGGTCGTGACAGATTGGTACGAGAGCCTAGGTTACATAGGTATCACGAGTCATGAGCGGGTTTAGTAGAGTCTTGCGGATCTGTACGGAGACGTCTGTACTTATCTTCGAGAGGCTGCAAAACCTTTAGGAAGCTCCACATTCTTGAATTCTTGTCGTGCGAATCTGTTGATTCTAGTAACTAAACATCTGTTGTTTCATTCTCTCACAGATGGTGAGGACTCATGCTACCGGCTAGGAGGGCCAGCTACCAGTACCACCAGCCAGGGCTGCGAGAGGCCGAGGCCACGATAGGGCCCGTGGTAGGGGCATAGGTGCAGCCCGTACAACAGCTGGGGCAGTACCTACAGATCCACCGGTTGTCTCAGATCAGGACCAAGTTTTAGTTGTTGATGCACCAGCTCAGGCACCACCTGTGCCTATTGTGATTCCAGGCCTTTAGGAGGCCCTAGCTCAGATTCTGACAGCGTGTACTAGCCTTGCTCAGGCGGTCTCTATCTCGACGACTGCTGTCACTTCTCAGGCCAGGGGAGGCACTCAGACTCCCGTCGGTCGCACACCCGAACAGGTTATTCAGGGACTTCAGACACCAGAGGCACTACCAGCCCAGCCGGTTACTGTTGCTCAAGATTATGTGGTTCCTGCTATGCCTGAGGATGATCATCGTAGGTTGGAAAGGTTTGGGAGACTTCAGCCACCACCTTTTAGTGGCACACAGAGAGAGAGAATGCTCAGGACTTTATGGACAAGTGTCAGAGGATACTCCATACTGTTGGTATTTTGGAGACTTTTGGGGTATCATTCACTACCTTTCAGTTTTCTGGGCCTGCACTCAGATGGTGGGAGACTTACGAGAGGCGTAGGCCTATTGGCGCAGCACCCCTTACTGGGCAGCAACTCTCATGGTCGTTTTGGAGAAGTTCATGCCTTGATCCCGCAGAGAGGAACTACGTAGACAGTTTGAGCGGCTTTGCCAGGGCGATATGTCTATGACATAATATGAGATGTGATTCTCTGAGTTGGCCCGTCATGCTATCTGGTTGGTTCCCACAGATAGAGAGAGGATCATGAGGTTTATTGATGGCCTCACTTATCAGCTACAGTTGCTCATGACTAGGGAGCGAGTTTTGGGTGCTACCTTTGATGAGGTTGTCGACATTGGTCGGCAGATTGAGATGGTTTGCGGTCAGGAGAGGGTTGAGAGGGAGGCCAAGAGGCCTCGTGGTCAGGGTGGATTCAGCAATGCTTCTTTTGGGGGTCAGTTCCAGTACAGTAGAGGTCGTCATTTCAGACAGGCTCAGTCAGCTCGGCCATTTCATCGGGGTGCAGCATCTCGCCATGGTTCTCACAGTTCTCATCAGGGCCACTCATCACTTAGTTCCCTTACAGTTCAGAGTTCATCCCGTGCTCCACCTGTTCATGGCTCTTCCATGCCAGGTTCTTCTACCAGTCATCCCGATGCTAGGGGTTCCCTTCAGTTTTCGCCGCCACCAACAGGGAGTTATTTTGAGTGTGGGGAGCTTGGGCATATGTGGAGGTAGTGTCCTCATCATCATGGAGGTCTATCTCAGCAGAGGAGTTAACCTCCGACTACAGCACCAACTACCTCACCACCCGCCTAGTCAGCTCGGGGTGGAGGTCAGTCAGCTAGGGGTCACCCTAGAGGGGGAGGCAGATTAGGGGCTGGTCAGGCCCGTTTCTATGTTCTCCCTACGAGACCAGATGCTATTGCTTCAGATGCTGTGAATACAAGTATTGTCTCAGTTTGTCACAGAGATGCCTCGGTATTATTTGACCCTGGTTCCACATATTCATATGTTTCCTCGTATTTAGGCCATTTTCTGGATATGCCCCGTGAGTCCTTAGTTTCATCTGTACATGTATCTACTCCTATGGGCGATACTATTATTGTGGACTGCGTATATCGGTCATGTGTGGTGACTATTGGGGGCCTGGAGACTTGAGTGGATCTATTGTTGCTCAGTATAGTTGACTTTGATGTGATATTGGGTATGTATTGGTTATCTCCATGTCATGCTGTTCTAGATTGTAACGCTAAGACGATGACGTTGGCTATGCCGGGAATTCCGAGGGTTGAGTGGAGCGGTTTTGTAGATTATGTACCAAGTAGGGTGATTTCATATTTGAAGGCTCAGCGCATGGTTGAGAAGGGTTGCCTATCTTATTTGGATTTTGTGAGGGATGTTACTGCAGAGACTCCTGTCATTGATTCTGTTCTGGTGGTACATGATTTTTCGGATGTGTTTCCTGCAGACCTGCCGGGCATGTCGCCTGACAGGGATATTGACTTTGGTATTGATTTGGTGCTGGTCACTCAACCCATTCTTATTCCACCGTATTGTATGTCACCGGAGGAGTTGAAGGAATTAAAAGAACAGCTTCAGGAACTCCTTGATAAGGGGTTTATTCGGCCTAGTGTGTCACCTTGGGGTGCACCGATTCTATTTGTGAAGAAGAAGGATGGTTCCATGAGAACGTGTATTTATTACAGGTAGTTGAACAAGGTCACAGTCAAGAATAAGTATCTTTTGCCTCGCATTGATGATTTATTCGACCAGCTTCAGGGAGTGAGGGTGTTCTCCAAGATTAATTTGAGGTCCGGTTATCACCAACTGAAGATTCAGGATTCAGATATTCTTAAAATATCTTTCAGGACCCGATATGGCCATTATGAGTTCTTGGTGATGTCTTTTGGGCTGACCAATGCCCCAATAACGTTCATGCATTTGATGAATAGTGTATTCCAGCCCTATTTGGACTCATTCGTATTTGTATTCATTGACAACATCCCGGTGTACTCTCGTAGCCAGGAGGAGCACGCTTAGTATTTGAGGGTTGTATTGCAGAGATTGAGGGAGGAGAAACTTTATGCAAAGTTCTCTAAATGTGAGTTTTGGCTCAGTTCAGTAGCATTCTTGGGGCACGTGGTGTCCATTGAAGGCATTCAGGTGGATCCGAAGAAGATAGAGGCGGTGCAGAGTTGGCCCAGACCGTCCTTAACCATGAAGATTAGGAACTTTCTTGGTTTGGCGGGTTACTACCGTCGCTTTGTGGTGGGATTTTCATCTATTGCATCGCCCTTGGCCAAATTGACCCAAAAGGGTTCTCCATTCAGGTGGTCGGATGAGTGTGAGGAGAGCTTTCAGAAGCTCAAGACAGCTTTGACCACAACTCCATTGTTGGTTCTGCCATCAGCTTCAGGTTCTTACACCGTGTATTGTGATATCTCGAGGATAGGCATTGGTTGTGTTTTGATGCAGGAGGGTAGGGTGATCACCTATGCCTCGCGCCAGTTGAAGACCTATGATAAGAACTATCTTGTCCATGATCTTGAGTTAGCAGCCATTGTTCACGCCTTGAAGATTTGGCATCATTATTTGTATGGGGTTCATTGTGAGATCTATACTGATCACCAGAGTCTGCAATATCTGTTAAAGCAGAAGGATCTTAATTTGCATCAGCGGAGATGGTTGGAGCTTCTTAAGGACTATAATATCACTATTTTGTACCATAAAGGGAAGGCCAATGTGGTGGCCGATGCTTTGAGTCGCCGGGCAGAGAGTTTGGGGAGTTTAGCATATCTTCCAGCAACAGAGAGACCTTTGGCATTGGATGTTCTGGCCTTAGTGGGCCAGCTTGTCAAATTGGATATTTCGGAGCCTAGTCGGGTATTGGCTTGTGTGGTCTCCATGTCTTCTCTTTATGACCGTATCAGGGAGCGTCAGTATGATGACCCTCACTTACTCGTTCTTCAGGACAGGGTTCAGAGAGGTGATGATAGGGATGTGACTATTGGTGATGACGGCGTGCTGAGAATGAAGGGCCGGATATGTGTGCCTAATGTAGATGGGCTTCGAGAGTTGATTCTTGAGGAGGCCCACAGCTCGCGATATTCCATCCATCCGGGTGCCGCGAAGATGTACCAGGATTTGAGGCAATACTATTGGTGGAGGTGGATGAAGAAGGATATAGTTAAGTTTGTGGCTCGGTGTCTAAACTATCAACAGGTTAAGTATGAGCATCATTGACCAGGTGGTTTGATTCATAGATTAGAGATCCCAGAGTGGAAGTGGGAGCGGATCACTATGGACTTTGTAGTTGGGCTCCCACGGACTTGGAGGAAGTTTAATGCTATTTGGGTTATTGTGGATCGGCTGACCAAGTCCGCGCAATTCATTCTAGTTGGTACTACTTACTCTTCAGAGCGGTTGGCTGAGATGTACATCCGATAGATTTTTTACCTCTATGGTGTCCCAGTTTCCATCATTTCAGATAGGGGTACTCAGTTCACATCGCAGTTTTGGAGGGCCGTGCAACGAGAGTTGGGTACTCAGGTTGAGTTGAGCATAACTCTTCACCCTCAAATGGACGGGCAGTCCGAGTGCACTGTTCAGATATTGGAGGACATGTTGCGTGCTTGTGTCATTGACTTTGGGGGTTCATGGGACCAGTTTCTGCCACTCGTGGAGTTTGCATATANAACTACAGTTATCAGTCGAGTATTCAGATGGCTCCGTACGAGGCTTTATATTGGAGGAGGTGTAGATCTCCGGTTGGATGGTTTGAGCTGGGTGAGTCTAGGCTCTTAGGTACAGACTTGGTCCAGGATGCATTATATAAGGTGAAATTGATTCAGGAGCGGCTTCACATGGCGTAGTCTAGGAAGAAGAGCTATGCAGATGGGAAGGTCCGTGATGTGTCTTTTATGGTTGGGGAGAAGGTTTTGCTGAAGGTATCATCCATGA
>AWOL01S0004664.1:5955-45296 GCA_000715115.1 Nicotiana otophora | reverse complement strand
ACAACAGCTGCTGCAATTTCCTTCTGTTGGAAATTTCTTCTGCCAGAAATCGAGCCCAGCAATAGAGCCCAGTAATCTCCCAGAGTCGAGGGCCACGATCGAAGATATGATCGAACCCAGGATCGAGGTCCACGATCGAAGATATGATCGAGCCCAGAGTCGAGGGCCACGATCGAAGATATGATCGAGCCCTGGGTCGAGGGTCACGGTCGAATGCCAGGATCGAAGGCATGATTGAAGGCCTAGGACCGAGAATCAGGATCGAGGGCCCAGGATCGAGGGCCAGGATTGAGAACCAGGATCGAGGACCTCGATCGAAGACCGAGATCGAGGTAGAACCGAGGATATCTAGGCAGAATTATAAAAAAAGGGACTTCGTCCTATTCGCCATTTTTGTCAAATTGGAGCTTGAGGAGAGCCGATATTTGGTATATTTTCAAGGGAAACATGAGGTAAGTCCCTTGTTATCATTTCTACTCTATAATATTGAATTATCATCGAATAATCCGACTAGATTACATGATTTTGAGGTGTAAATCGGAGATTGGAACTTAGAAATTTGGAAATAAGATTTATAGATTTGAGGGTCGAGTTGAGGTCGAATTTTGGTAAAATTAGTATGGGTAGACTCGTGATTGAAAGGGATTTCATATTTTGTAACTTTTTTCGGGTTCCAAGACGTGAGCCCCTCAGGCGATTTTGAGCCAATTTTGGGTTTTGGTCTAATTTTGAAGCTTTTCTTGTGGAATTCATTCCATCAGCGTATATTGATGGTATTATACTGATTGAGAATTGACTTGGAGCATTTGGAGGCCGAGTCCAGAGGCAAGAGCATTACGAGGTAGAGATTCGACCGGTTTGAGGTAAGTAACGATTGTAAATCTAGTCCTGAGGGTATGAAATCCCGGATTTTGTATCATTCTACTATTTTGAAGTGATGCACATGCTAGGTGACGGGCGTGTGGGCGTGTACTGTTGGGGATTTGTGACTTGTTCCGTCCCGTAGCAACTGTAAAGTTGCATACCTTGTTGAAACCATTTGATACTTATATGTTTTAGAAAGAATTTCTGTTAATTAGGTTGAATGCCATGTTTGAGCCAAGCGCCAATGCTGTTTGGACCCTTAAGGGTTGTTTCTTACCATCCTCTAATTGTTTTCGATTAAAAATCTATGCCCAGTCATGTTTATGCTTGTTTACCGCATAACTCAGTTTTTATGACTCTATTTTTATGCATATAAATGTTTTGGGCCGAATGCCCTATTTTACTTAAATGCTCGAGTGGCTTGAAATAATTATGACTGAGTGAGGCCGAGAGCCTGATTAGTGAGGATGAGTGTGGATCGGGGCTGCCCGCCCGCAGTATACTTGTGACTGAGTGAGGCCGAGGGCCTGATTTGTGAGGATGAGTGTGGATCGGGGCTGCCCGCCTGTAGCATAATTTATTATTATCGAACGTGAGTTGTCCGTGTAGATTATAGCGCTTGGGATGAAGGATCCACTCCGGAGTCTGTACACACCTCCGGTGAGCACAGGTACCTGCTGAGTGCGAGTGCCGAGTGCCGAGTTCTGAGTGCTGAGTGCTGAGTGATTGTGAGGTATGCCCGAGTGGCAAGAGTGATTGTGAGGTATGCCCGAGTGGCAAGAGTGACTGTGAGGTTTGCCAGATGGGCTGTTTATGATTTCATCATTTTTACTCACATTTGCTTTGAGCCTTTGTTTGAAAAATTATTGGAAAAATATCTTTAAATGATTTTTACTGGAACCGGGTTTAAACGAGATGATTCGATTCAAACACTGATTTTAAAGCATGTTGTACTTTAGTGAGATTTCATGATATGAACGTTATATGCTTTATTGCTCGTCACTACTGCTCAGTCTTTATTTATTATTGTTACTTACTGAGTTGGCGTACTCACGTTACTCCCTGCACCTTGTGTGCAGATTCAGGTGTAGCTGGACACGGTAGCGGTTATTGAGTGTTCTTGTTCAGGTTTTCTTGGAGATAGTAAGGTAGTTGTTTGGCGACCGCAGCCCCTGCTCTTCTCCCTCTTATCTTCCTCTAGTTGTATTTAGCTATTTTCCAGGCTAAGTTAGCCTTGATATTGTTAGACAGAACATAGTAGATGCTCATGACTAGTGACACCCCAATGTCGGGCTTTTCTTTTTCGCACTTCTGTTTTTCTTTGATTTGAACTCTTTAAATGGAGGTTTTATGTCAAATAACCTTGAAATTATCTTTAAAATGAAAATATCGGTTTGTTTTGGAAATGAGTCGGCTTGCCTAGTTCCACGATAGGCACCATCACGACATGGGTTAGTTTTGGGTCGTGACACATAACTTCAGCATGCATTAGCAAAATCTCATTAGAAAATTACATACTGCAAGACAAAAACTTAAGCATGTTCAGTCTGAAGTTTTAGCAAATGAACTAAAAATCTTAAGCCTGTTTAGTTTGAAGTTTTTTTAAATGAACTAAATAACATCAGCATGTTTAAATTGAAGTTTTAGCAAATGAACGAAATAATTTCAGCATGCTTAGACTGAAGTTTTGGATAAAACTCATGACAAAATTGCAGACTGCATGATAAATAACTTCAGCATGCATTACGATGAAGTTTTAGCTTCAATGTGAAGCAACTTCATGCTATATTAGCATGAAGCTTTAGCTTCGACATGAAACAACTCCATGCTACATTGCATGAAATTTTAGTTTCAAGGTGAAACAACTTCATGCAAGTGTGATTCTGAAGATGAATCTGGACAAGTTTATGATTTTTTGATAAAGCTGCTAGGAGGAGAGGAGGAGATCGTTTTTCACGAATGAGGTTGTAGATCACATGATTAATATTTTGTCAGGGGTGTAATTGTTATATTATTACAGATTTTTTGTCAGTTGGCTACCAAATCAATAATTCTTTAAAATAGGGTACATGTTAAAAGGTAGCACAAATATAGGGTACGACTACAAATCCACTGTTTATTTCATGATCTTGAAGTATGCAGTATCTTTTAATAATGTGAGTTATCAATTCTAGTTCCATCTCGGTCAATACTCAAAGAGTTTTAAATTATATGGTCGTTAGTGTAACAATTTGTTTACATCATCAGACTATCTTTACCTATTATAACAGATAATTTGTCTTATTTTCAACAATATAAATCGTATATTTTAAAGAGACTTAGATAGATATATCCTTTGGATGACCTGATATATAGTATAAACATTTATATATAAATTAAACGCATAGTATAAAGGCCCAATATATATGTAACGACCCGACCGGTCGTTTAGAGAGTCATAGCCCCGTTTCCCCATTTCTACTCCTTTTTATGTAATTTAGATATATTGTGTTATATCAAGTTAGTTGGTTCGGGTTCAAAGTGTTTTCGGAGTGGATTGAGATACTTAGTCTCTTATTTAGAAGCTCAAGTTAGAAAAGTCAACCGGAAGTTGACTTATGTGTATTCGATCTCGGAATTTAATTCTGATGGTTCCACTAGCTTCGTTAGGTGATATTGGACTTAGGAGCGCATCCAGAATATGATTTGGAGGTCCGTAGTAGAATTAGGCTTGGATTGGCGAAAGTTGGAAATTTGGCAATTTTGGTCGGTAATGGAAAATGTTATATCGGGGTCGGAATGGAATTCCAAAATTTGGAGTAGGTTCGTAGTGTCATTTGTGAAGTGTGTCCAAAATGTGACGTCATTCATATGTAGTTTGGTAGGTTTCGGCGTAGTTTGCCAAATTTGAAAGTTTAGAAGTTCTTAGGCTCTATCCGAGAGTAATTTGTTATCTTGATATTGTTATGAGTGTTTTGAAGGTTCGACTAAGTTCGTATGTTGATATATAACTTGATGGTATGGTTGGTAGAGGTCCCAAGGTCCTCGGGTGTGTTTCGGGTGGTTAACGGATCAATTATTGGTGTTGGGAGATAGCTGGTTTCTGAAGCTGCTGGCGATTTTCGCACCTGCGAAGGGGAGCCGCAGGTGCGAGGTCGCAGGCGCGCGTGGGTGTTCGCAGGTGCGGTCAGTGTTGGGGTAAGCTGGGTCTGCAGGTGCATAGGAGAGGTCTCATCTGCGAGTCCGCAGATGCAGATAGGTGCCCGTAGAAGTGGAAGTGAGGAGGTCAGGAAGTGGCTGCAGGTGCGAGGTCTTTTCCGCACCTGCAAGGTCGCAGATGCGTATATGGAGCACATGTGCAAAGTTGGGGTTTTTTATAATGATATTCCGCAGGTGCGGAGGTTCTTGAGCAGATGCAGCACCACAAGTGCGCATATTTAGCCGCAGGTGCGAAAGACCTGCGCAGAAACTATAAAGAGAACACTTCGCGAATTTTGGTTCATTTCCACCATTTTCAAGCCGGTGTTTGGAGCTTTTAGAGTGTTATTTGAAGGGATATTCAAGGGTTTTCAGTGAGGTAAGTTGCTTGGTCTCTAGTACTCCTATCTATGGTGTTTTCCCATTGTATTATCATCTAATTAGTGGAATTTAGGGGTGAAAAATAGGGGGTTAGGGCTTGGGATTTTGGAGAGTTAATTTTAAGGATTTGAGGGACCAAATGATGTCGGATTTGGATAAATTTTGTATGTATGGACTCGTGAGTGAATGGGCTTTCTAGTTTTGTAAATGTTGTCGGATTTTGCGATATGGGCCCGGGGGTCGACCTTGAACCAATTTTGGATTCCTAGTCTAATTTGGTAGTTTTGCTTGTGGAATTCATTCCTTTAGCGTATAATGATGGTATTGTACTGGTTGTGAATAGGTTCAGAGGATTTGGAGGCCGAATCGAGGGTCAAGAGCATAGGTGAATATAGATTTTCTCGGTTTGAGGTAAGTAACGGTCTTAAATCTGGTCTTGAGGGTGTGAAACCTTGAGAAATATATACGATGTTGATATTTAGAGGTGACGCATACGTTGGGTGACGGGCGTGTGAGCGTGCACCAAGTGGAATTGAGACTTGATCCCTCCCGGTAGACTGGAAAGTCAAATACACCATTGTTACTACTTGTTCACTCTTGTTTTTGAGTTATTAACTGTCCTATATGTTAAAAACCATGCTTAGGTTATATAGAAACCCTGTTGGGACCCACAGTGGTCGTGAACTTGTTGTATTGACTGTTAAATTGTTGTCTTGTGTTTAGTTATTGTTTTATTATGCATTTTGTCCCAGCTCTTTCTTCCATGATTTGATTTGTACTGTTATAGTCTTTGTTTGGGCTGTTGTGATAATTGTGAGGATGGAAAGGCTAGTGACTGATATAGGGCCTGAGTGCCGGGTTGAGAGTTGTGTGAGATATGGTGGATCAGACTAAGTGCCGCAGTAAATGTTGGATCGGGTTGCATGCTGCAACAAGCCTTTGGGCCATGATATTGGATCGGGATACACGTCACAGCATTACTTGGATCGGGCTACACATCGCAGTAATATATGGATCGGGCCGCACGCCGTAACAGTAATGGGGTGGGCTGCATATCACAACAATATAGTGCTTGGGCTGTAGGAGCCCCTTCGGGGTCTGTTCACCCCAGTAAGAGCAGGTACCTTTGATTGTGAGTACTCACGCTGAGTGCCGAGTGATTGAGCTGTTGAGATAGATGAGTGACAGTAGCCATATGATGTTGTACTTGCTCTTAAATGTTGTTGCACTTCTTTGCTAATTGTTGTTCTTGCGAATTTCTGGAGGTCTTATATTGTTGTACCTAATCTCGAAACGTTTTGATTTTTTAAAACACCGGTTTGAAAGCATACCTAAATTCCTTTACCGAAATTTCTGAAAAGAATTATATTATGTGTAACTCGGTTTTGTTTTCTCAGTTCCTTATTTAATTTTGTTACTTACTGAGTTGGAAGTACTCATGTTACTCCCCGCACCTTGTGTGCAGATCCAGGTGAGCCAGTTTGCAGAGATCATTAACTTCGTGCGCTTTGGATTGTCGGAGACTTACGAGGTAGATGCCGGCATCCGCAACCCTAGGTTTCTCCCCTATTATTAGTGAAATGTTGTAAATCTTGATGTTAGTCAGGTTTAAATGCTCATGACTTACTGACACCCCAATGTCAGGCTTTCTTTTCCGCATTTGTATTTTGAGTTTATCTCCTTTGTGAAAGTTTTAAAATGAATAACTTTGAAATTATCTCTTAAAAGGAAATATCGAATTGTTTTGGTACTGTGTCGGCTTGCCTAATAGAACGATAGGCGCCATTACGACATAGTTAGTTTTAGGTCGTGACAAGTTGGTATTAGAGCCTTGGTTACATAGGTCTCACGAGTCATGAGCAGGTTTAGTAGTGTCTTGCGGAACGGTACGGAGACGTGTGTACTTATCTTAGAGAGGCTACAGAACAATTAGGAAAATTTCACATTCTTCAATTCTTGTCGTGCGAATCTATTGATTATGGTAACTAAACATTTATTGTTTCATTCTCTCACAGATGGTGAGGACACGTACTACCGGACATGATGGACAGCCAGCAATTCCACCAGCTAGGGCTGCGTGAGGCTGAGGTCATGGTAGAGGTCGCGGTAGGGGAAGAAGTGCTGCCCGCACAACAGCTGGGGCAGTACCTGCAGATCCACCAGTTATCCCAGATCAGGACAAGATTCCAGTTGTTGATGCACCAGCCCAGGCACCACCTGTGCATATTGTGATTCCAAGCCTCCAAGAGGCCCTAGCTCAGATTGTGACAGCATGTACCGGCCTTTCTCATGCGGTCTCTATCTCAACGGCCGCAACCACTTCTCAGGCCGGGGAAGGCACTCAGACTCCCATCGTTCGCACACCCGAGTGACTGGTACAGGGATTCTAGACACCGGGGGCACCCCCAGCCCAGCTGGTTACAACTGCTCAGGATTATGTGGTTCCTGCTATGCCTGAGGATGATCAGCGTAGGTTGGAGAGGTTTGGGAGACTCCAGACTCCACCTTTCAGTGACACAGAGAGAGAGGATGCTCAAGACTTCTTGGACATGTGTTAGAGGATACTCCGTACAACTAGTATTCTGGAGACTTATATGGTCTCATTCACTACTTTTCCAATTTCTGGCACTGCACTCTGATGGTGGGAGATTTACGAGAGGTGTAGACATGTTGGCTATACACCCCTTACTTGGCAGCAGTTCTCCGTGGTCTTTTTGGAGAAGTTCATTCATCAGTCCATCAGAGAGGAGCTGCGTAGGCAGTTTGAGAAGCTTAGTCAGGGTGATATGTCTGTGATGCAGTATGAGATGTGATTCTCAAAGTTGGCCCGTCATGCTATCTGGTTGGTTCCCACAGACAGGTAGATGATCATGAGGTTTATAGATGGCCTCACTTATCAGCTGTGATTGCTTATGACCATAGAGAGAGTGTCTGATGCTACTTTCGATGAGGTTGTCGACATCGCTCGCCAGATTGAGACAGTTTGCAGTCAGGAGAGGGTTGAGAGGGAGGCCAAGAGACCTCGTGGACAGGGTGGATTCAGTGGTGCTCCTTCTGGGGGTTAGTTATAGCACGACAAAGGCCGTCCATTTAGGCATGCTCAGACAACTCGCCTAGTACACCGTGGTGCATCATCTTGGCGCCCTCCCAGCACAGAGTTCTTCTCGTTCTCCATCGAGTTTAGGGTTCGTCTATGTTGGGTCCTTTTACTAGTTATCCCGGTGTTCGGGGCTCCCTTCATTCCCCAGAACCATCACCAGGGTGTCGCTATAAGTGTGGGGAGTTTGGTCACATGAGGAGAGAGTGTCCCCGTCTATTAGGAGGTCCCGTTCCGCAGAGGAGCCAATCTGTGTCATCAGCATCAGTTCCTCCACCAATCGCCAAGTCAGTTAGGGGTGGAGCCCAGTCATCTAGGGGTTGCCCGAGAGGCGGAGGGAGATCAGGGGGTGGCCTGGCCGGTTTCTATTCTCTTCCTACCAGACCAGATGATATTTCTTCGGATGTTGCTATTACAAGTATTGTCTCAGTTTTCCACAAAGATGCCTTTGTATTATTTGACCCTATTTCCACTTATTCACATGTTTCCTCGTATTTTGCTCATTTTCTAGTTATTCCCCATGAGTCTTTAGATTCATATGTTCATGTATCTACTCTCGTGGGCGATACTATTATTGTAGAGCGCGTATATCGATCAAGTGTGGTGACTATTGGGGGTTTGGAGACCAGAGTAGATCTATTGTCTCTCAGTATGGTCGATTTTGATGTACTATTGGGTATGGATTGGTTGTCTCCATCTCATGTTGTTTTATATTGTCACGCTAAGTCCGTGACGTTGACGATGTCGAGGTTGCCGAGGCTAGAGTGGAGCGGTTCTATAGACTATGTACTAAATAGGCTGATTTCATACTTGAAGGCTCAGCGGATGGTTGAGAAGGGTTGTCTATCCTATTTGGCTTTTGTGAGAGATGTTAGTTCAAAGACTCTTTCCATTGATTATGTTCCGGTTGTGCTTGATTTCCCAGATATGTTTCCTGCAGACTTGCCGAGCATACCGCCTGACAGGGATATTGTCTTCAGTATTGATTTGGTGCTGGGCACGCAACCTATTTCCATTCTACTATATGATATGGCACCGGCGGAGTTGAAGGAGTTGAAAGAACAGCTTTACGAACTCCTTAATAAGTAATTTATTCAACCTAGTGTGTCACCTTGGGGTGCACCGGTTCTATTTGTAAAGAAGAAGGATGGTTCCATGAGATTGTGCATTCATTACAGGCAGTTGAACAAGGTCATAGTCAAGAATAAGTATCATTTGCCTCGTATT
This sequence comes from Nicotiana otophora, assembly GCA_000715115.1. Taxonomy (NCBI): domain Eukaryota; kingdom Viridiplantae; phylum Streptophyta; class Magnoliopsida; order Solanales; family Solanaceae; genus Nicotiana; species Nicotiana otophora. The sequence goes on along the minus strand of AWOL01S0004664.1, from coordinate 36,550 downwards.
GATGATTTATTTGACCAGCTTCAGGGAATGAGGGTGTTCTCCAAGATTGATTTGAGGTCTGGTTATCACCAACTGAAGATTCGGGATTCGGATATTCTTAAGACAACTTTCAGGACCCGATATGTCCAATATGAGTTCTTGGTAATATGTTTTGGGCTGGCCAATGCCCCAACAGTGTTCATGCATTTGATGAACAGTGTATTCCAGCCCTATTTGTACTCATTCGTTTTGTATTCATTGATGACAACCTGGTGTACTCTCGTAGCCATGAAGAGCATGCTCATCATTTGAGGATTATATTATAGAGATTGAGAGAGGAGAATATTTATGTAAAGTTCTTCAAGTGTGAGTTTAGGCTCAGTTCAGTAGCATTCTTGGGGCACGTGATGTATAGTGTGGGTATTCAGGTGGATCCGAAGAAGATAGAGGTGATACGCAGTTGGCCTAGACCGTCCTCAGCCACAGAGATTAGGAGCTTTCTTGGTTTGGTAGGTTATTGCCGTCTCTTTGTGGAGGGATTTTCATCTATTGCATCTCCATTGACCAAATTGACCCAAAGTGGTGCTCCATTCAGGTGGTCGGATGAGTGTGAGGAGAGCTTTCAGATGCTCAAGATTTCCTTGACCACAACTGCAATACTAGTTCTTCCTTCAACTTCAGGTTCTTACACCGTGTATTGTGATGCTTTGAAGATAGGCATTGGATGTGTTCTGATGCAGGAGGGTAGGATGATTGCCTATGCCTCGCGCCAGTTGAAGACCCATGAGAAGAACTATCCTGCCCACGGTCTTGAGTTAGCAGCCATTGTTCACGCCTTAAAGATTTGGCGTCATTATTTGTATGGGGTTCATTGTGAGATCTATACTGATCACTGGAGTTTGCTGCATCTGTTTAAGTAGAATGATCTTAATTTGTGTCAGCGGAGATAGTTAGAGCTTCTCAAGGACTATGATATCACTATTTGTTACCATCACTATTTGGGGGGTTTAGCATATCTCATAGTAGTAGAGAGACCCTCGACATTAGATGTTCAGTCCTTAGCGGGCCATTTTGTCAGATTGGATATTTCGAAGCCGATTCGGGTATTAGCTTGTGTGGTCCAGGTCTTCTCTTTATGACCATGTCAGGGAGCATCAATATGATGACCCCCACTTGCTCGTTCTTCAGGACAGGGTTCGACGAGGTGATGCCAGAGATGTGACTATTGGTGATGATGGCGTGTTGAGGATGCAAGGCCGGTTATGTGTGCCCAATGTAGATGGGCTTCAGGATTTGATTCTTGAGGAGGCCCACAACTCGTGGTAGTCCATCCATCCGGGTGCCGCAAAGATGTACCAGGATTTGAGACATCACTATTGGTGGAGGCGGATGAAGAATGATATAGTTGGGTTTGTAGCTCGGTGTCTCAACTGTCAGTAGGTTACGTATGAACATCAGAGACCGGTTGTCTTGCTTCAAAGATTAGAGATCCCGGAGTGGAAGTGGGAGCGGATCACTATGGACTTTGTAGTTGGGCTCCCACGGACTCCGTGGAAGTTCGATGTTTTTTGGGTTATTATGGATCAGCTGACCAAGTCCGCGCACTTCATTCATGTTAGTACTACTTACACTTCAGAGCGGTTGGATGAGATTTATATTCGCGAGATGTTTTTCTTGCATGGTGTTCCAGTTTCCATCATTTCGGATAGAGGTACTCAGTTCACATCGCAGGTTTGGAGGGCCGTGCAGCAAGAGTTGGGTACTCAGGTTGCGTTGAGCACAACATTTCACCTTCAGACGGACAGACAGTCTGAGCGCACTATTCAGATATTGGAGGACATGTTGTGTGCTTGTGTCATTGACTTTGGGGGTTCATGGGACCAGTTTATGCCGATCGCGGTGTTTGCATATAACAACAACTATCAGTCGAGTATTCAGATGGTTCCGTACGAGACTTTATATGAGAGGAGGTGTATATTTCTGATAGGATGGTTTGATCCGGGTGAGGCTATGCTCTTGGGTATAGACTTGGTCCAGGACGCATTAGATAAGGTGATATTTATTCACGAGAGCCTCGGGTGTGTTTCAGGAGGTTAAAAGATCAATTATTGGTGTTGGGATATAGCTGGTTTGCTTGTTTCTGAAGCTGCTGGTGTTTTCCGCACCTGCGGATGGGGATCCACAGGTGCAAGGTTGCAGGCGCGTGTGGGAGTTTACAGGTGCAGTCAGTGTTGAGGTAGGCTGGATCCGCAGGTTCGTAGCAAAGGTCGCATCTGCGAGTCCGAAGATGCAGATAGGTGCCCGCAGAAGCAGCAGTGAAGACGTCGGGCAGTGACCACAGGTATGAGGTTTTTTCCGCATATGCGTGGCTGCAGATGCGAATATGGAGCGCAAATGCAAATTTGGGGTTTTTAATAATTTTCCATAGGTGCGGAGGTTCTTGCGCAGATGCGGCACCACAGGTGCGCATATTTAGCCGCAGGTGCAAAAGACATGGTCAGAAACTATAAATAGATCTCCGGTAGGATGGTTTGATCCGGGTGAGGCTACACTCTTAGGTACAAACTTGGTCCGGGACGCATTAGATAAGGTGATATTGATTTAGGAGAGCCTCGGGTGTGTTTCGGGTGGTTAATAGATCAATTATTAGTGTTGGGATATAGAAAGTTTGTTGGTTTCTGAAGCTACTATTGTTTTCCGCACCTGCGGAAGGGGAGCTGCAGGTGCAAGGTCGCAGGCGCGCGTGGGAGTTCATAGGTGCGGTCAGTGTTGAGGTAGGCTGTATCCGCAGGTTCGTAGCAGAGGTCGCATCTGCGAGTCTGCAGATGTTGATAGGTGCCCGCAGAAGCAGTAGTGAGGAGGTCAGGCAGAGGCCGCAGGTATGAGGTCTTTTCCGCATATGCGTGGTCGCAGATGCGAATATGGAGCACAAATACGAATTTGGGGTTTTTAATAATTCTACACAGGTGCGGAGGTTCTTGCGCAGATGTGGCACCGCAGGTGTGCATATTTAGCCACAGGTGCGAAAGACCTGGTCAGAAACTATAAATAGAACACTTCGCGAATTTTGGTTCATTTCCACCATTTTGAAGTCGGGTTTGGAGCTTTTGGGGTGATATTTGAAGGGAGATACAAGGGTTTTCAGTGAGGTAAGATGCTTGGGCTATAGTACTCCTGTCTCTGGTGTTTTGGCAATGTATTATCATCTAATTAGTGGAATTTAGGGGTGAAAATAGGGGGGTTAGGGCTTGGGATTTTTGAGAGTTTAATTTAAGGATTTGAGGGACCAAATGATGTCGGAGTTTGATAAATTTTGTATGTATGGACTCATGAGTGAATGGGGTTTCTAGTTTTGTGAATTGTGTCGGATTTTGAGACGTGGGCCCGGGGGCCGGGGTTGAACTAATTTCGGGTTCCTACTCTAATTTGGTAGTTTTTCTTTTGAAATTCATTCCTTTAGCGTATAATGATGGAATTGTATTGGCTGTGAATAGATTTGGAGCATTTGGAGTATTTGGAGGCCGGATCGAGGGTCAAGAGCATAGGAGAATATAGATTTGCTCTATTTGAGGTAAGTAACAGTCTTAAATCTGGTCTTGAGGGTATGAAACCTCGAGAAATTTATACGATGTTGATATTTATAGGTGACGCAGATGTTGGGTGATGGACGTGTGAGCGTGCACCAAGTGGGATTGAGACTTGGTCCATCCCGGTAGACCGGTAAGCCAAGTACACCTTTGTTGTTACCTATCCACTCTGGTTTTCGAGTTATTGATTGTCTTACACATTAGAAATCATGCTTAGGTTAAATGGAAACCCTGATGGGACCCGCAGTGGTCGTGAACTTGTTGTATTGACTATTAAATTGTTGTTTTGTGCTCAGTTATTGTTTGCTTATGCATTTTGTCCCAACTCTCTCTCCCATGATTTGATTTGTACTGTTATAGTCTTTATTTGGGTTGTTGTTGTGATAATTGTGAGGCTTGAAAGGCTAGTGACTGATATAGGGCCTGAGTGCCGGCTTGAGATATGTGTGAGATATGTTAGATCGGAATGCGTGCCACAGTAAATATTGGATAGGGTTGCACATCAACAAGCCTTCGAGCCATGATATTGAATCGGGCTGCACACCACAACAGTACTTGGATCGGGCATCACGCCGCAACATTATATGGATCGGGCTGCATGCCGCAATAGTAATGGGTTGGTCTGCACGCCGCAACAATATAGCGCTTGGGTTGTAGGAGCCCCTCCGGAGTACGTACACCCCTAGTGAGCGCAGGTACCTTTGATTGTGAGTATTGAGGCTGAGTGCCGAGTGATTGAGCTGTTGAGATAGATGAGTGACAATAGCCCTGTGAGGCTGTACTTTCTCTTAACTATTGTTGAACTTCGTTGATAATTGTTATTATTGCAAATTTTCTGGAGGTCTTATATTGTTGTACCTGAGCTTGAAACGTTTTGATTTTAAAACAACGGTTTGAAAGCATGCCTAAGTTCCTTTATTGAAATTTCTGAAAAGAACTGTATTATGTGTAGCTCGGTTTTGTTTGCTCAGTTCCTTATTTAATTCTGTTACTTAATGAGTTGGAAGTACTTATGTTACTCCTTGCACCTTCTGTGCAGATCCAGGTGAGCCCGTTCGCAGAGATCATTAAGTCCGTGCGCTTTGGATTGTCGTAGACTTACGAGGTAGCTGCCGGCGTCCACAACCCTATATTTCTCCCCTATTATTATCTTTTCTTTCTATTTTGGTATTAGTGGAACGTTGTAAATCTTTATGATAGTCTGGTTTAGATGCTCATTACATAGTGACACCACGATGTCGAGCTTTCTTTTCCTCAATTTTATTTTGAGTTGAACTCCTTTGTGAATGTTTTATAATGAATAACTTTGAAATTATCTCTTAAAAGGGCATATCGAATTGTTTTGGTAATTTGTCGGCTTGCCTAATACCACGATAGGCGCCATCACGATAGAGTTAGTTTTGGGTCGTGACAATATAATGACGACCCCTCTAGTTTGACACCAATGTCCACTTTAACACCTTAGCTAAGGCTTGTTCTTATTAAACACTCAAAACTTAGTCAATTTTTATATGATAAACCTCTCATGACAAGTCAGTATAAAAAATAGAATACGTGAAGTTCACAGGCGCAATATCGAATGAAAACATGAAATGTGGCTTTTGAGTTTAAAAAACAAACTTTTGAGCAGTCTTCTTGCTCTGAAACAAAATCTTTTTCTTTGTACGGAAAAGGCAATATATAAGCAAGCTATGAAAAAAGAAGAAAAGTTGTGGAGAACGCCCTAGAAATATTTGTTGAAATTGATGGGAAAAAAAGAGTTTGTAAAGTTTGGACTAAATAAACCCCATTCACGTTACTGCATTCTTTTGATTGGATTCAAGCAGCATATTTCTAATGAGACCAATTGGAACACCAATGAAAAAGTTAAGGGGAACCAATATATTATATTTACACAGAAAGATAATTTAAGCAGATCGGGGTCGGTCACCTGACTTCGTACAGATGGCGCGAATTATAGCACACAAAAATCTTAGAATCGCCCTGAATTCCTATTTTATGACCCTAAAACGCCAATAAACGTAGAACAGTTATGGCGAAGAGATGACTGTTTTTTATTAGATCGTTTTTTATGGGCCTGCAAAAGTTTAGGAGATTCGGAGCCGACCGCCAGAATTCATACAAATGGCGTGGACTATAGCACACGAAAAGCTAGAAATCGTCACGAATTCCTGTGTTTTGGCCCTAAAATGCCAAAACATGAGGAATGGTCATTATAAAGCGATGACTATTGTTCATTAGGCTATTTTTTACGGGCTCACAAGATTTTAGGATATTCGGAGACAATCACCCTAATTCATGCAGATGGCATGGACAATAGTACACGAAAATTTGGGAATCGTCCTGAATTCGAGTTGTATGGCCCTAAAACGCCCTAAAACAGGGAACAGTCAAGGCGAAGCGATGTCTTTTGTTCATTAGGTTGATTTTGATGGGCCTAAGAAAGTATAGGAGATTCGGGGTCGGTTGCCCGAATTCATGCAGAAAACGTGGACTATAGCACACGAAAACTGGGAATCATCCTGAATTCCTATTCTATAGCCCTAAAACGCCAAACACGAGGAACAATCATGGAGAAGTGATGACTATTGTTTATTGCTAGCAAAAGTTTTGGAGATTTGGGGCCGTCTCCCGAATTCATGCGGATGACGTGGACTAAAACACACAAAAAATTGAGAATCTTCCTGAATTCCTGTTCTATGGCCCTAAATTTCAAAACATAAGGAACAGCCATGGCGAAGTGACGAGTTTTGTTCATTAGATTGTTTTTATGGGCCAGGAAAAATATTGGAGATTTAGAGTCGGTCGCCCGAATTCATGCATATGGCATGGACTATAGCACATGCAAATCTAAGAATTGCCCAAAAATGCCAAAAAAGAAGAATGATTATGGAGAAGGCGATGACTTTTATTCATTAGGTTGATTTTGATGGGCGTGAAAAATTTATGAGATTCGAGGTTGGTCGCCCGAAATAATGCAAATGGCAGACTGTAGCTCACGAAAATCTAGGAATTGTCTTGAATTTTTGTTTTATGGCCCTAAAATGCCAAAAGACGAAGAACGATCATGAAAAAGCAATGATTATTTTTTATTAGGTCATTTCTTATATGCCCACAAAAATTTAGGAGATTCAGCGCGGCAGAAGACGTGGGATATAACACACGAAAATCTAGAAATCGAGTAGAATTCTAGTTTTATCGACCTAAAATGCCAAAATACAAGTAACGGTCATGGCAAGGCAGTTACGATAGTTCCTTAGATAGTTGTTAATGACCCGAGACAATTTTAGGCAGCCCGAGTGTAACGACCCGACTTGTCGCTTTAAGAATTAACGCCCCGTTCAATGACTTAAGGTCTTGAGCAACTTTGCAATATGTATTATGACCCGGGGGTGTGGTCGAGTTTGATTTACTGAAGATTCGGCATTTAATTTAAAAGAACAATCCCTATTTAGAAGCTTAAATAGAAAGAGTTGACTTGAGAGTTGACTTTAGAGCAAAACAACTCCGGAATAGAATTTTGATGAAGTCAATAGCTCTGTATGAAGATTATGGACTTAGGAGCGTATCCGAAAAATTATTTGGAGGTCTGCAGTGGAATTAGGCTTAAAATGGAGAAAGATGAATATTTGGAATTTTGGACCGGAAGTGGACTTTTTTATATCGGGGTTGAAATGCGATTACGAGAATTGAAAAAGCTCCGTTATGTTATTTGGGACTTTCTTGCAAAACTTGACGTCATTCCGGGTTGGTTAAATTGGTTTTGGCACGGGTTTTCGAAGTTGGAAGTTTTGGAAGTTCATAAGTTTGATTCGTAATGCGGTTTGTATCTTCAGAGTTTTTTGATGTGATTTGAGACCTCGAGTGAGTCCGTGTTAGGTTATGGAACTTGTTTGTGTGTTTAGACGGGGTCCCGGGGGCCTCGAGTGTTTTTCAGGTGGGCTACGGGTCCTTTTCCACTATATTTGAACTGTTGTTTCTGTCTTCTAGTGTTCTTCTTTGCAATCGCGAAGCGCTTCTCGCGTTCTCGAAGTGTTACTGCTGACCACTTCATAACTCTTCTTCGCATTCAACGTCTCGTGTTTGCGAAGATTTGCCTTTTCCTTAGTCGCGTTCGCGTCCCTTCCTTCGCGTTCGTGAAGAGTAATTTTGGAGGATGGAATATTTGTTCTTCGCGTTCACGGTAAAGCCCTCGCGTTCACGAAGGTCTGTTTTTCCTGTCCTCTCGTTCTCAAGCGTCTATTCGCGTTCGAGTAGCTATGTCATTCCACTCATCGCATTACCGAACCGCTTCACGCTTTCGCGAAGAGCAGTAGTTGAGACATCAGAGTTTTCCTCTTCGCGTTCGCGGACGTGTTGTTTGCGTTCGCGAAGCACGACTGAGCAGCTTTCATTTTTATTCTTCGCGAACGCGATCCTTTCTCCGCGTTCGTGATGCACAATCACCTGGGGAAAGTATAAGATTTCCAAATCGAGGGTTAAGCCATTTTTATCATATTTTGACTTGTAGAGCTTAGATTTGAGCGATTCTTTGTGGGGTTTTCAAGTTAAATCAATTGAGTAAGTGTTCTTCACCTAGTATTTAATATATTCCATGATTGTATCTTCATCTTTATCATTTAATTTGTGTTTTGAATTGAGGAAAATGTTGGTTTTTGAAGAAATATTTCAAAATAAAAAATCACGATTTGAGGGATGAAATGGTATCGAAATTTGATGGTTTTTGTATGGTTATATTCGTGAGTGAATGGGTGTTCGTATTTTGTGACTTTCATCCAATTTCGAGACTTGGGCCCGGTCGACCTTTTAGGGCGAATTTCGGAAATTTTGTAAAGTGTTGATTTCATTAATTAGATGAGTCTATTATGGTTGTATTCATGATATGCAATTGTGCTTGGCTAGATTTGGGACATTCATAGTCGGATAGTCGAGAAAAGAACATTCTTAACCCTGTAGATATATATGCGATGATTAGATAAAAATAAAAATGATCACATTCGCTAAAAGGTGAAAGTAACACTTATTAAGAATAAATGAGAAATCACACATTTATATATCATATAATAATACACATGCATGCCACATAAATGAATTCAATTCGTATGAAATATGTGAAAAGCCGCATATTAACAAACAAAATACACATATAAGAATAGTTAGTGATGAAAATTAACCGGTGGCTGTTATGATAAGGATAGTGATAATAAAATTAAGCTTAAGCAAGAATAACGTTTTACTCTTTATGAAAGTTTTTTATGAATATCTCATTGCTTGATTCAAAGTCCATAATTTATAGACCTCTTGATAAGTATCTACACCTAAATTTCTGAATAATTAAATATTTACAGCGGCACATGCTTTTACATATTTTATTTAAATACAACAACAACAATAATAACAATAACAACAACCCAGTATAATCTCACTAGTGGGGTCTGAGGAGAGTAGTGTGTACGTAAACCTTACCCCTACCCTGAGGTACCGAAGATATTTTTTAAACAATGGATCGATTTCATTTCAAATCCATTTTCTCCGTGCGATGCATGTTTCGATTAAAGATGAATTCAATCCGAAGCATTTACACCATGCACATGGCTACTGAACTTTCCTACTTAATTACGCATTGTCCACTGATTTAAAAAAATTATAAACTTTTTTATTTTGTGATTGTAAATTCTTTGTGTTAGGATTTATGTAGCATATGTGGAGAATGTGATGAGTCAAAAATATCATCTTTAATTTAATCGTTCATTTCTGTGTTCTATGGAGATATTGAGAGCTTACGTGCTATGAGTTATATATCACCTGAATAATTAATATTAATGACGTTCCTTTTGTAGTAATATATTGCTTATGATGCCACTGTTAGTATTGTTTCCATATTGTGTTACGTTGATTGGATTATGTATGTGTTGTCAGGATTGGTTACTGGGATTCTCTGATAGGTGGATAGGCCCAGTTACAAAGGAAACTCTCGCGAAATGTTTGAAAATTTTGGGAGTTAGTAAATATTCGGGAAATTGAAATGGGTGAAAGAAGAGATAAATTATATTATGTGTTTGGGGGCGGACTTTACTTCTCATTTGAGGACTATTAATATTATGAATACCAATTGGATATGATAACAAGTGTACGAGGTATATTATAAGTGATGTGGGGTCTAAGGAGAGGCCTAAGTCTAAGTCAAGTAGGAAAATTTCATAATAGACTAAAGTTTCAAATGGGCACGCACAAGATCAAACTTTGAACGATCATATCTACCTATATATAAAGAATTATGTGATGATCTAACTATCAAATGAAAGATATTCGAGTCTAGTTTCTAACTCTTCAAACCGTTCATCATTTGGACACTCTCACAAGAAGTTATGACCAAATTACCAAAGGCTAGCAGTCCATTATGCCACCGCGAACCTTGTCGCAGACCTGTCCAGGAAGCCCATTTCTGGGCACCGATTCTGCGGTGCATTGTGCGAACAATATACCCATTCTGTAGTCTATTATGCGACTGCATACCTGATTTCAGAGGATTAATTTTTCTATTTTAATAACTTAATCCCATTTTGATAAATAGCCTTTGGGGCTTATTTTGGGGTATTTTTCTGATGGTTTTAGAGAGAGGTTAGAGCATTTTAGAGAGAGACTGAGAAAACCTAACATTCTAATCATCCAATCTTGCATCAAACTTCAGGAATCAAGAAAGTTAATCATAAGATTTTCATCTAAAAGGTAAGGTTCTAACCCTTAGTCTTCAATTTCGAGTTTGGTTAATATGGGTAATTGTGAGTGTGATTCTTGGATGTGAGAGTATTAATAATACATGCTTGTACCAATAAGGTTGTGGGAAGATTGTTGAGTTTAAATGGGTAAAGATTGGATTAAAAATGGTAGAAATCTTCAAAGACTTTAATTGAGGATTTGAAAGCCAATCCGATGTCGGAATTCGATAATTTTTGTATGGTTGAACTCGAATACGAACGGGTGTTCGGATATTGTGCGTTTTTACGAGATTCGAGACGTGGGTCCCACTGTCAATTTTTAAAATAAATTTAGATTTTAATCCGGAAAATTTATAATTTCATATGGAATTAATTCCTATGATTCGTGTTGAGTATGTTGAATTGTTTGTGATTAAATTTGAAGCTTTCGGACACGAATTTGCTAGGCAAAGGTGTATTGAAATCTTGAAATTTGTTTGCGAACCGAGGTGTTTGGAATATTGAAATGTGACTTAATTTCTACTTGACATGTAGCATACTAATTATTAAAAATGCTCATTTCATCCTTAATTTCCACAATTAATTACTACTTGTCATTATTTGCTTCGTAAATAATTCATAATAATTTTATGCTTTTTATCCTAATAATTTCTTATTAAATGTAGTATTTATTGTAGTATTTTTACATTTAAGAGTTGTTTAATTATATTGTTGGAGCGGGTTGCACGCCGCAACAGATTTATTTTTAAGTTTATATTATTGGAGCATGTTGCACGCCGCAGCAAATTTATTTTTATGTTTATATTGTTAGAGCGGGTTGCACGCCGCAACAGAATTTAATTCAAAGATTATGTTGTTGGATAGGTTTGCACGCCACAACGGATTTTATTTTAAGTTATATTGTTGGAGCGGGTTGCACGCCGCAACGGAAATAAATTCAGGGATTATGACTACTGAAGTGACTTCAATTTTTGATATGATTTATTGTTCTTACTTCTATTCCTGTTATTATTATTATTATTATTAATGCATACAGGTTAATATAAGCGACCTGCCTTAGCCTTGTCATTACTTCGTCGAGGTTAGGCTCGGCACTTACAGAGTACATAGGGTCGGTTGTACTCATACTACACTCTGCACTCCTTGTGCAGATATCAGAGTTGATCCTAGTGGCGCATAGTAGACTTGATCAGATTCAGCTATTCACAGGAGACTTGAAGTATAGCTGCATGGCGTTCTCAATTCTGAAGTCCCTTTCCACTTTATCATAGCTGTGTATTTCTTTTAGACAACTTTATTTTCATTCAGACCTTTATTTGTATTATTCTAGTAGCTTGTGCACTTGTGACACCAGTTCTGGGATGGTATTTAAATATCGCTATTATTATGAATTATTCACTTTATTTCAGACTTTATTTCCGCATTTGTTTCTTTATTATTAATTAATTTAAAATTATTTAGAAATGGCTACTATTATTCTAACATTGGCTTTCCTAGCAAATGAAATGTTAAACACCATCACGGTCCCGAAGGTGAAAATTTCGGGTCGTGAGAAGTTGGTATCAGAGCACTAGGTTACCTAGGTCTCACAAGTCACGAGCAATCTTAGTAGAGTTTGAAGGATCGGTGCGGAGAGGTCTTTACTTATCTTCAAGAGGCTATAAAGTATAAGAATAATTCCACTTCTTTCATTCCTTATCGTGCGGCATTGATTTAGCTTGAAACATATATTTCATATTCTTTCTTATCCACTCGTGTATAACATTGCGCACTCGGTATCAGTTATGCGTCGACGGTTCGTGATGCTGCAGATGGACTACGAAGGGGGTAGAGATACTCAAACATTACCTCAACGTGTGGTTCTGACTGAAGATGCATACATACTGAGAGATCATCCAGTGAATCGTGTGAGGAGTGCAACGGACCTTGGTATATGGTTGATCTATACGAGCTGTAAAGGTTAATATTATGGATCATGGGACGTTGTGACCTATGACTTCGCGTCGAGTGGGGGATTCCACTATCAATGGATGTATTGCAGGGTCATTTGTTATATCAGTTTTGGCCTAAAATGTATATATGTGGTACTGAAAGGTTCCCCAAACTTTACACATGTTTAAAACATGAGATTTTGTAGAGGATAAGGCTGCGACTTGCGGTATGTCCTCCTCCTTAATAATCCTATACTTCAGCACCAAAGGAATTAGAGAAGCAACTTTAAATTTACAGAAGGTCTACTTAGTGTGGACGTCATGGTTGCGGATTTTGGGGTGCTTCAGAGGAAGTACAGTGGTTGACGAGATTCTGGACTATATGGTTTGTGCCAAGATTTGTCTGCTTGGAGCTCTACTTTTGTGATTGTTGTGTATAAATTGGGGTAAGTGTTACCCCAAAGAAGAATCGAAGAGTATGTTAAGAAATGAGTCAGCTCAGCAGTTTTGAGTCAGCATAACAAAAGAAGAAATTGTCCTTGGGAGAGATAATTCCCCATCGGTGTTCGTGGCAAGCCTATAAAGGGGGCAGACCAGCCAATGCAACACTGCCCACTTGGCTCTGTTCTTAGAAGTGCTTTTGAAAGAATTTGTTTCCCGATCTTTCCGTGATGTGTGGCACATAGGGTTTGAACGGGTGCGTCAGGTCACCATGACAATGTCAGAATATGCCATCAGGTTCAATAAGTTAGCCCGTCATACTCCTACTTTGGTTCCTATATGCAGAGAGCGAGTACACAGACTTATTAAAGGACTCAATTATGATCGTAAAAGTTTGTACGACTCGAGAGCTACAGGATGATACTTCATTTCCGCTAGTGGTATAAATTGCCAAGATATTAGAACGTGTTCGGGGTGAGGAAAAGGGAAACTAAGGAGACCAAGAGGTCTCAAGGTTCTGGAGGATTCAGTGGATTCTACTCTATAAGTATGAATCATTATGACTGGGGCTCGGGAAGTTGGCCAGCGTAGTCCACACATCGGATTACTCAGTGTGCTCCAGTAAGTTCTTTTAATGCACCACCAACATGAGTTTCCTACAATGGTTATTCCAGTTATCTTTCACGGACTAAGTATAAGAAGTCAAACCCGCAAAGGGGTTGTTATGAATGCGGTAATACTAGGCACAACATGAGACAATTGTCCCAGACTTGGGAGAGGCATATTTCATCAAAGCACTAAGACTACGTGTACCATTGCAGTTACTACACCACCTACACGACCAGGTAAGGGTGGAGGACGGGCGGGTAAAGGGCGTCCTAGAGGTGGAGGCCCCATCGTTGATATATATGTTTTTGGTATGACTGAGGTCGCTACATCAGATGGTGCCATTACAGGTATGACCTCAATTTAATATAAAGGAATAATTTCCTTAACTTGATTCGGTTCTGAATATCAAGACGAGTCCTCCTATTGTGCTCCACTTATGAGTGAGCTTTGTAATTCTATAATCTACTTATGTGTTCACTCAAATTGGGAGATTCTATGGAGATAACTACGCCTATCATTCAGTTTTGGTCACTAATAAGAGCTGTGAGGCTAAATGTGATTTTCTGTTACACATTTCGGTAAGTTTAGATATAATTTATGGATAATTAATTACAAGTTGTGAATTATATTCCCTATCGGTGCGAGGTTCATTATGTATTGTTATCTTTGTTTAACGAAAATTATTTAAAACGAGAAAATGTAATGTTTCAATTGGCACGATGTGCATATTACTTGTGATTCAGAACTGAGGATGAGATCCTCGCATTTTAATATAAATTGATATGTTTAAACTGGGCTACGAATTGCGGTGGAAGTTATATAAGGACGAGATACTTGTGATGAAAATTCTTGTGTTTACGTTCTCCCTTGTGAAATAAAATTTGTACTATAGTACTAATAGGGAGTCATGCCTATTTGACTTATTTGAACATTCTTGTATGAAATTCTCTGTTCATGCTTTCCAAGTTCGTGTTGAAATTATTGAGTTTAAACATACGAGGTAGGTGCCCGCCCAGGTGGCGTTAAATGTGACTCATTAGTCCGAGTAAATAATTATGAGGTCTTCATGTCTCGCATCTCGTTATCAGTATTGCGGAGGTTTGAAATGAGATTTTTGTTAACATGAAGTTAATTAGCGATTCTGTAATTGATTATGAACAACTATTAAGACCATATTGACCCAGAAGGGTTCTCCGTTCAGGTGGACCAAAGAGTGTGAGGAGAGATTTCAAGAGCTCAAGACATCTTTTACTACAACCCCAGTATTGGTACTACTTACAAGTTCAGGGTCTTATACGGCGTATTGTGATGCATCTCGTATTGGACTTGGTGCAGTATTAATGTAAGATAGCAGAGTGATTTCTTATGTGTCATGGCAGTTGAAAGTCCATGAGAAGAATTATCTTATTCATGACTTAGAATTGGCAGCCATTGTTAATGCGTTGAAGATTTGGAGACACTACCTCTACGGCGTGTCATGTGAAGTATTCACAGATCATCGTAGTCTACAGTATCTATTCAGACAGAAAGAGCTTAATTTGAGGTAGAGAAGATGGTTGGAGCTATTGAAAGACTATGATATCACCATTTTATATCACCCTGGAAAGGCCAATGTGGTGGCCGATGCTTTGAGCAGAAAGGTTGTGAGTTTGGGAAACCTTGCGTATATTCTAGTTGGTGAGAGGCCGCTAGCTGCAGGTGTTCAGACTTTGGCCAATCAAGTATGAGGTTGGATGTTTTAAAGCCCAGTCAGGTTCTAGCTTGTACAATGGATCAGTCTTTCTTATATGCGCATACCAGATTGCGACAGTATGATGATCCTTATTTGCCTGTCCTCAAGGACACGGTGCGGCACAGTAGTGCCAAGCAGGTTGATGTAGGACATGATGTAGTTCTGCGGATGTAGGATCGTATTTGTGTTCCTAATGTGGAGCGACTTCGTGAATTAATTCTTGAAGAGGCCCATAGTTCCCGATATTCTATGCATCCGGGTGTAGCCAAAATGTATCCAGATTTGCGGAAATATTATTGGTGGAGGAGGATGAAGAAGGATATAGTTAGATATGTAGCTCGGTGTTTAAATTGTCAGCAAGTCAAGTACGAGCATCAAAGACCTAGTGGTTTGCTTCAGAAATTATAAATTCCGGAGTGGAAGTGAGAGCATATCACTATAGATTATGGACAGGTTGACCAAGTCAGCACATTTCATTCCAATGGCAATCACCGATTCTTCAGAGTGGTTAGCTGAGATTTACATCCGCAAGATTGTCCGCCTTCACGGTGTGCCTGTGTCTATCATTTCTAATTGAGGTACGCAGTTTACCTCACACTTCTGGAGAGCTGTATAGCGTGAGTTAGGCATACAGGTTGAGTTGAGTACAACATTTCATCCACAGACAGACAGACAAACAAAATGCACTATTATGATATTGGAAGATATGCTTCGCGCTTGTGTTATAGACTTTGGAGGTTCTTGGCATCAATTATTGGCACTTGCGGAGTTTGCCTATAATAATATCTACCATTCGAGCATTCAAATGTCTTCATATGAAGCACTATATGGGAGGCGATGTCGTTCCCCAGTTGGCTGGTTTGTACCGGGAGAGGCTCGGTTATTGGCTACCAATTTGGTACAGGATACCTTGGATAAGGTCAAGATTATTCAGGATCGACTTCGCACAGCTCAGTCTAGGCAAAAGAGTTATGTCGACCGTAAGGTTCGTGACATTGCATTCATGGAAGGAGAAAGAGTATTGCTCCGAGTTTCACCTATGAAAGGTGTAATGAGATTTGGAAAGAAGGGCAAGTTAAGACCTAGGTATATCAGACCCTTTGAAATTCTTGAAAGGGTGGGTGAAGTAGCTTACTTGCTTGCACTACCACCTAGTTTATCAGGAGTTCATCCGGTATTCCATGTATCCAATTTTACGGAAATATGATGCTAATCCGTCCTATGTAATAGACTTTTGCTCATTTCAATTTGACAAAGATTAGACTGGTTGAGGTAGCTACCTGGGAGTCTGAGTCGGACATACGGAAGAAATATCTACATCTTTTCACCAGCTCAGGTACTTCTCTAATTCCGTTCGAGGAGGAACATTTGTTTTAGAAGTGGAGAATGTGATGACCCAAAAATATCATCTTTAATTTAAAGGTTCGTTTATGTGTTCTATGAAGATGTTGAGAGCTTACCTTCTATGAGTTGCATATCACCTGAATGGTTAATGTTAATGGCATTCCTTTTCTAGTAATATATTGCTTATGATGCCATTGTTAGTATTGTTTCCATGGTGTGTGACATTGATTGGATTATGTATGTGTTGTTAGGATTGGTTTCTGAGATTCTCTAGCAGGTGGATAGGCCTAGTTACAAAGGAAACTCTGGCGAAATGTTTGGAAATTTTGGGAGTTAGTAAAAATTCGGGAAATTGAAATGGGTGAAAGAAGAGATAAGTTATGTTATGTGTTTGGGGGCGTACTCTACTTCTCATTTGAGGACTATTAACATTATGGATACCAATTGGATATGATAACAAGCGTATGAGGTATATTATAAGTGATGTGGGGTCTAAGGATAGGCCTAAGTCTGAGTCGAGTTGGAATATTTCATAATAGACTAAAGTTTCAAATGGGTACGCACAAGACCAAACTTTGAATGAGCATATATACCTATATATAAGAATTATGTGATTATATACCTATCAAATGAAATCTATTTGACTCTAGTTTCTAACAGTTCAAACCGTTCATCATTTGGACACTCCTACAAGAAGTTATGTCCAAATTAACAAAAGCTGGCAGAATTCGAGTCTGCGGCCAAATCTGCGATCGCAGAACCATTATGCGATCGCAGAAGTGGTTATGCGACCTCAAAACTGGTCGCAGACCTGTCCAGTGAAGCCTATTTCTGGGCACCGATTCTGTGGTGCATTGTACGACCCGCATACCCATTATGTGGTCCATTGTGCGACCGCATACCTGATTTCGGAGAGTTAATTTTCCCCAGACCCCACTAGTGGGATTATACTGGGTTGTTGTTGTTGTTGTTGTATTTCAGCATTTATTTCTTTATTATTAATTAATTTAAAATTATTTAGAAATGGCTAATATTATTCTAATGTTAGCTTGCATAACAATTGAAATGTTAGGCGTCATCACGCCCCGAAGGTGGGAAGTTTGATTCATGACAATAAATAATCAAAAGAATATGATCTTTCAATAACCGACTAACCAATTAAAGAAAAATAAATTTCTATCGCACATTCGCATTTTCACGTCAACAGTGGCAAGTGGATCGTTGTTTTTCATGCTTGTTTGCATCTCAATATTACTAAGTTTCAGTATTAGAGTTATTTGCAGTTTATTCCGTAAACATTGAATGGTTTTTTAACTTATACCCATTTTTGTTTTTCCGTTTGCATCCGTACCCATTTTTTTGTTAAAAGCGTTTTAAAAAGATGATTTTGCCCTTCATAACTATTGACAAAATTGTAGACTGCAGGACAAAACTTCAGCATATTTAGGTATGAAATTTTAGCAAATGAACTAAATACCTTCAGCATGCATTAGAAAACACGCATTAGAAAATCATATACTTCAAGACAAAAACTTAAGCATGTTTAGTCTAAAGTTTTAACAAATGAACTAAAAACATTCAGCTTGTTTAGAGTGAAGTTTCGGATAAAACTCATGACAAAACTGTAGACTGTAGGACAAAAATTCAGCATGTTTTGGTGTGAAGTTTTAGCAAATGAACTAAATAACTTCAGCATGCATTAGCAAAAACTCATTAGAAAATTATATACTACAAGACAAACACTTAAGCATGTTTAGTCTGAAGTTTTAGCAAATGAACTAGAAAATTTAAGCATGTTTAGTGTGAAGTTTTAGCAAATGAACTAAAAACTTAAGCATATTTATTCTGCAGTTTTAGCAAATGAACTAAATAACTTAAGGTCTGAAGTTTTAGCAAATGAACTAAATAACTTCAGCATGCATTAGCAAAAACTCATTAGAAAATTACATACTGCAAGACAAAAACTTAAGCATCTTTAGTCTGAAGTTTTAGCAAATGAACTAAATAACTTCAGCATGCATTAGCAAAAACTCATTAGAAAATTACATACTGCAAGACAAAAACTTAAGCATCTTTAGTCTGAAGTTTTAGCAAATGAACTAAAAGCTTAAGCATGTTTAGTTTGAAGTTTTCGCAAATGAACTCAATAACTTCAGCATGTTTAAACTGAAGTTTTAACAAAAGAACTAAATAACTTCAGCATGCATTAGCATGAAGTTTTAGCTTCAAGGTGAAACAACTTCATGCAAGTGTGATTCTGAAGATGAATCTGGACAAGTTTTTGATTTCTTTGATAAAGCTGCTGAGAGGAGAGGAGGATATCGTTTTTCACGAATGAAGTCGCAGATCGCGTGATTAATATTTATTCATACCCAATAATCCCACCACAAGCGTCGTGATGGCACTTAGTCTCTAAGACTACGTAAGCCGATTATAATCATAATTCAAGCTATAGTTTTAAACATATAATTTAATACAACCTCCCAAGACAGGTAATACTGAGTCACGAACTCTAACTGAATACACGGAATGATCTCGAGTATCGAATGTACAATACTGTTCGAATAAGAAATTAATAGTACAATAAAATGGAAAGTCTCCAAGGGACTACGATGACCAAGCAATCCTACCTTGTATCCTTACGATCATACTCAAATCTCTGTGTGAATCTGATATCTTCAATACCTGGTTCTGCACAAAAATATGCAGAATTATAGTATGAGTACACCATGGTCGGTACCCAGTAAGTATCAAGCCTAACTTCTGTAGAGTAGTGACGAGGTAGAGTCAAGACACTCACTAGTCACATAACATGTGCAATATAGCATACAAAAATAATAACAAATAAATAGCAATGAGAGCAACACCAATCAACTAGTAATTTAAACTGCAAGGCAAAAGGAACACCATAAATATTGATCAAACAAATAATAAACACAAGTACATGCAATTAATCAACTCCTTCAAGATATACATCTTTTATCTATAAGTGTTTCCAATAAAAGTTTCTAGAATATTGTCACGACACGGAATTTCCACCGTCGGACCGTGATGACGCCTAATATTTCACTGGCTAGGCAAGCCAACGTTAGAGAATCATTTAAACAAATCCTTATTCTATTCAGTAAATAACAACAATTAGCTAATATGAAATATGGTGAGTATGGAATAATATAAAAACTGACTTAATTACTACCACCCGGATCTGGAGTTACAATTCACGAGCATTCTAGAATTCACTACAAGTAATAGTCTGAAAGAAATACAACTGTTTGAATTAAAAAACAGTAGAAAATAAAAGATAGACGGGGACTTCAAGGTCTGGGAACGCCGAAACTTCTACCTTGAGTCTCCGGATAGCAGTCCAACAGCAAAAACAATCTCGATCAACCTGAGCCGGTACTAAAATCCGTACAGAAAGTGAGCGTGCAGTATCAGTATAGCTGACCCCATGTACTGGTAAGTGTCAAGCCTAACCTTGACGAAGTAGTGACGAGGCTAAGGCAAGGCACCTACAAATCAACATGTACAATTTATCTTTCATGGCGTGAGAAATATATTCAACATATCACATCAAATGGCACAGCAATACCTTCGTGCACTTGTCTCATTCTCACCTATATATATATATATATGTACACCAAATCAAATGGCACGACAACACTCTTCGTGAATTTATCTCTTTCTCGCCGTGCATAAATATAACAATACCAACTAGGTGGGAGAAAAGTCAATAACAATAAAAGAAATAAAGTGGGAGGCACACAGTAAGCAACAACGACTACAAGTCACATAGAAAACATAGGTGAACAATAACATCTCAAGATAAAGGCATGAATGTATACACAAATAAACGATATCACAATATAATATATGTCTATCGCCCTCGCCTGCACGGAAACACCCTTAGTGCCATGAATATATGATAATATAAATATAATGGCACGACATCACCCTTTGTGCTTTTACTCTCATCCTCACCTGATAATATAAATGAAATGGCAAGACATTACCCTTCGTGCTTTACACTCCCAATGGCACGACATCACCCTTCGTGCTTTACACTCTTCCTTACCAAGCACATGTATATCATTAACAAGCAAGGCAGAAAGCATAAATAACATCAAGGAGAGTGCTTAAACCACAACACAATACAACAATTCATATAACAATTTTCCACTGACCACAACCAAATTCCAAATATGTAGCAGAATCAATAAATATCTCAACAAATAGCCTAAGGCACCACACAACGTATATAAAACCTCAAAACAATCAACTGAGGTGAAAAATACTAAGTATAGGGAAACGCCTTCATTAATCAAAATTCTTAATAATTATATTAACTTCTCAATTTAAACTTATTTTATAAATATTTACAGATACGAATTCCATCATGAATTTAATTCCAAGAAAAATATCAAATCAACAAATACACGGAATTCACATAAAATCCAAGTGACAAAAACACCAAATTATTATATAAAATACAAACTCGACAAAACATAAAGATGCCTAAAACTTTAAACCAAAAACATTTTCCCATATAGGTCCGAGTACGTACTCGTTACCTCGCGTACACGGCTTCCAATCGCACAATTTCCACATAAGACTCAATGCCTAAGGGGTAATTCCCCCACTCGAGGTTACGCAAGATACTTACTTTTTTGAAATTATGCCGATATTCTGAAATGACCTTCTTGCTTTAATTGACCTCCGAGAAGCTCAAATCTATCCAAATTAATTGTACAACGTCATTAAAATTCATCGGAAATAATTTCGGATAGTAATACATCGACTTAAAAATGTATTCAAAAAGGTCAACAAAATTCAACGCGGGGCTCGCCTCTCGGAGCCCGACAAAAAATTCATGAAATTCGAACACCCATTCCGATACGAGTACAACCATACCAATTTTATCGAATTCCAATAAGAACTCAGCCTCTAAATCTTAAATTAAACCAAGAGAGGTTTTCACAATTTTCCAACTTATTTTGCCAATTAAATGTTAAAAAAACCATGGATTCGGGTAATTTAATCAATATTGAGTTAAGAACACTTACCTCGTTGTTTTCCTTGAAAACCTCCCAAATATCGCCTCTTCCCGAGCTCCAATCCGTCAAAAATAGAAAATGGGATGAAGTCCCATTTTTAGAACTTAAACTCACTGCCGAGGCTTTTCTTCTTCGCGAACGCGGCCACTGCCTGGCGTTCGCGAAGCACAATTTTTGTTTTGCCCAAATTCCTTCTTTGTGAACGCGACTGTCCTCTCGCATTCGCGCAGACCAACTTGACTGCCTCACCACTTTATCTTCGCGAACACGACACATGACTCATGAACGCGATGCTTTACTAGCTCAAACCTTCATGAATGCGACCACAACCTCGCGAACGCGTAGAACAAGGACCCGGGGTCCTTAACTGCCTCACTCCTCTTCTCGAATGCGACACTACTCCCACGTTCGCGATGCACATGCAGACCACACCTTCCTGTTCGCGTCCTCCCCTTCGCGAATACAAAGAACAAAATCTCACCACCCAGAAAACACTTTCCGCGAATGCGAGAGCCCACTCACGAACGTGTAAGAGGAAACCAGAAGAATGCAGCAACATATATCAACAATCTCACAAAGGCCAAATATGATCTATTAACCACCTGAAACTCATCTGAGGCCCTCGAGACCTCAACCAAACATACCTACGCGTCTCATGACATCATACGAACTTAGTCGAACCTTCAAATCATCTTAAGCAACACCAAAAACATGAATTACACACGGATTCAAGCCTAATGAACTTAGAAATTTCAGAATTCCACAAACGACTCTGAAACCTACCAAACCACGTCCGAATGACCTCAAATCTTGCACACAAGTCAAAAATGATGCAACGAAACTATTTCAATTTCCAGAATCGGATTCTGACCCCGATATCAAAAAGTTAACCCCCTCGGTCAAACTTCCCAAAAATTCATCTTTCGCTATTTCAAGCCTAATTCCACTACAGACCTGCAAATATGTTTCCGGCCACGCTCCTAAGTCCATAACCACCATACAGAGCTATTGACATTATCAAAATTCCATTCCAGAATCGTTTGCTCAAAAGTCAACTCTCTGGTCAACTCTTTCTATTTAAGCTTCTACATAAGGATTGTTCTTTTAATTTATTTCTGAATCTTCAGTAAATCAAACTAGACCCCACCCGTGTGTCATAATACATATTGCGAAGCTACTCAAGACCTTAAGTCACTGAATGGGGCATTAATGCTTAAAACGATAAGTCAGGTCGTTACATTCTCCATGTCACGACCCAAAATTCCCACCTTCGGACCGTGATGGCGCCTAACATTTTATTTGCTAGGCAAGCCAATGTTAGAATAATATTAACCATTTTAAAAACAATTTTAAATTTACTAATAACAAGAAAATAAATGTGGAAGCAAAGTTTGAAATATAATGCAATAATCCATCAAAACAACAGTGTCTAAACACCATCCCAGAATTGGTGTCATAAGTGCACGAGCTTTTAGAATAAATACAAATAAAGGTCTGAGTAAAATAAAGCTGTCTGGAAACAACATACAACTAAAGTAAAATAGACGGGGACTTCAGAACTGCGAACGCCGTGCAGTTATACCTCAAGTCTCCTTTGAATAGCTGAAATCCGAGAAAGTCTATGGTACGCCGTTGGGACCAACTCCAAAATCTGCACTAGAAGTGCAGAGTGTAGTATCAGTACAACCGACCCTATGTACTGGTAACTTCTGAGCCTAACCTCGACGAAGTAGTCACGAGGCTAAGGCGGGTCAGTTACATTACTTATACGCAACATTAGAAACAACAACAATAATAGAAATAAATCAAGTAACTCATTTATAATAGTTGAAGCCAGCTCAGCAGTCATAACCAATTATCATTTCTATCAATTCAGTTGCAGCATGCAACCCGCTCTCACAATATATTCACATTCAATTCTGTTGCAACGTGCAACCCGCTCTCATAATAGATTCATTTTTAATCAAGTCTGTTGCGGCGTGCAACCCGATCCTCCAGTATGAACTCTTAATAAGTCTGTTGCGGCGTGCAACCCGATCCTCCAATATAGACTTTTAATAAGTATGTTGCGACGTGCAACCCGATCCTCCAATATAGACTTTTAGTAAGTCTATTGCGGCGTGCAACCCGTTCCTCCAATATTGACTAATAAGTCTGTTGCGGCGTGCAACCCGATTCTCCAATATATCCATTTCAATCAATTCTTATAAAAGAAATTTCCCCAATAAATGCAATAATTAATATAAACTTATAAGACAACAAGTATACAATAATTATGATTTAATTATGAAACAAACAATGACAAATAGCAAATTATTATAGAAATCAGGGAGAAAATAGGCAATTTAATATTTAATATGCTAAATGTCAAATAATAATTAAATCACATAATTCAAATAGCATGTAACAATTAATGCAGGAATTCAAGAATTAATATTTGACAAAGAATAAGAGAGAAATAATTATTATAATAATTAATTTATAATTAAAAATAATTTATGACTTTTCAAGTAAGCAGGCAAACAATTAATTTGACAACGTATAAACACTCGTCACCTCGCCTATACGTCATTCACATGCAATTCACATAACAAATAATTTAAGGGTTCTATTATCTCAAGTCAAGGTTAACAACGACACTTACTTCGCTTTGCAAATTCCAATCAATTATTCAACCACAGCTTTCCTTTAATATATGCCTCCGAAAGCTTCAAATCTATTCACAAACAATTCGATATATTCAATACGAATGACAGGAATTAATTCCATATGAATTTAAAATTTTCCAGATAAAAATCTAAAATTTATTAAAATATTCGATAGTGGGACCCACGTCTAAAATCCCGAAAAAACTCGTGAAATCCAAACACCTGTTCCGATACAAGTTCAACCATACCAAATTTGTCCAATTCCGATATCAAGGTGAAGCTTTAACGCTTGGTGCCCGGCCAGGCATCGCCTTCTACGCGAACGAGAACGCTTCCACGCATTCGCGATGAACTTTCCTCCTCCCTTCGCGAATGCCTTCCCTTCTTCGCGAGCGCGTCCCCTTCTTCGTGAATGCAAAGAGTAAATTTCACTTTCCTCCAGTTTCTTCTTCGCGAACGCGAGCCACCTCTCGCGAATGCGAAGAAGGATACCAGAAGCAGATTTCTACCGTTGTTCCCAAGTCCAAAAATGGTTTGTTAACCACCCGAAATCAACCCAAGCCCTCGAGTCTCCAAACCGAACGTGCAGCCAAAACCTAAAACATCATACGAACTTTCTCGCGTGATCAAATAACCAAAATAACACCTAGAACTATGAATCAGACACCAAATCTAAGAAAAGTTTTAAGAAAATTTTAAAACTTATATTTTTACAACCGGACGTCCGAATCACGTCAAATCAACTCTGATTCTCACCAAATTCGACAGACATGTCATAAATATTATAGTAATATCAAAACTTCGTTTTTTGGAAAAATGATTCTTAATTCGTAGAAGGCTTTAGGCACACTTTAAGAATTATGACGTGTGAATTACACTTGTGAATTATTACCTCGAATCCGGAAGTAATTTATTTGGCCCAATGACCTGATGGTCCACTTTACCAATTCATCTTTTACCTTCTTCAGTCTTAAAACACATGGACCAAAATTCTTCTAGTTTTAATTAGTTATATCATTCAACTTTCTTTGCAATTTCTAAAATCATCCAAATACAGTAGCCAACAGGAAACAATTTTTATGCAAAACTAATGCAGCAAACGCATAAAACACTCAAAAACAAGGCAAATATAAACATGAAACGGACAGTAAAGAACAAGAAATTGAACCTTTTTTTAATGAAAACAGTTTCTTGTACATTACTAGATTAATAAGGTTGACAACTTTAAATAGCAGATTGTTGCATTAGCACCCATAGATGCATTAACCAAGGAAACCAATATTATACAAAATAGGAGAGAAGCTTAAAAGACATATACCCTAAAAGTTAAATTTACAATAGTTGGCAGAGACAGCTCTATTATGGCTGCACTCCAACAAGGTTACAAATGATCTTTTGTTTTAACTAATTTTCAACGAATTTTGAATATAAGAACCCTGCCTAAAAATAAAAGGTTTCTGCATATATAAACCTAACAATCATTGAGAAATTTTCGTTCATTTTGACATTTATATCCAAATAATTGGAACGCTATGCTTCCTAATAACTACATCATAAAGTCAAGTACCTCAAGAACTCTAAGCCATTAGCAGCAAATAAGCTCTTATGGGAGAAGAAAGATAAGACCGCGCCTTTTTAACCCCCCCTAAGGATACTTGCGACATTTATTTTTTTTCAAATTTTAAACTCCTATACTAAAACTTTTGTCGTAAGTCACAAAATTAATGAAGTTGAGCAAAGCACAATAATACCAAATTTCTCAAAATATTATAACTCTAAAATATATTAAATGCAAACTCATATCTTAACATGCTTATTCAACTGAAATAAGTAGACCAAGAATAGTAAGACATTTGATAAACAAAGCACAAATTTTATTAAAACAGTAGGTGAAAAGGACGAACCTTAGAGACAACGAAAATCTAGATAAAACTTTCTGAGTGATGGAACTTGAACTAAGAGCAAATTTGGCTACGAAAAGGAACTTTTCCGGTGACCTTAAGCTGCCGATTTCAAGCTCTTCTTTTAGCTACTCTTAAACTCTCTTTCTCCTTTATGATCAAAGTTTTCTCTTTTAAAAAACAATCCCCCAGATGTTAAGTAAAATCATCAATTTGGTAACCTCAGAATAATTCTTAGTACGTTCAAGGACGAACATTTGTTTAAGAGATGGAGTGTGATAACCCAAAATATTATCTTTAAATTTAATAAGTAATTCTATGTTATAAGACCTCGAAAAGCACCATTTATCATTCCTCGACTTGCGTGCACAGTCCGTACAATATTCCGAAAAGTGTTTGTGTGAAAAATGGATTAAAATGTGAAATAGAACTTTAAAACTCAACTAAGATGACTTTGGTCAACATTTTGAGCAAACGAATCCGGATCATTGTTTTGAAAATTCCGATAGGTCTGAATCGTGATTTGGGATTTGGGCGTATGCCCGGAATCGAATTCCGAGGTCCCTAGCTTGAGATACGGAATTTTGATGAAAACTTAAAAGCCTGAAAGCTTAATGAGTTTTAAGAAAATACTGATATTGGATTTATTGACCTCGGGTCCATATTTTGGTGTCGGAGTCCGGTATAGGTCCACTATAATATATATGACGTGTCTGTCGAATTTGGTGAGAATTAGAGTTGATTTGACGTGATTCAGACGTCCGGTTGTAAAAATATAAGTTTTAAAATTTTCTTGAAAACTTCCTTTGATTTGATGTCCGATTCGTAGTTCTAGGTGTTATTTTGGATATTTGATCGTGCGAGAAAGCTCGTATGTTGTTTTAGAACTTGGGTGCATGTTTGGTTTGAAGCAAAATCAGATTTTTGTAAAATCTTCCAAAAACGAAAATTTAAGATTTGGAGGTCTATTTGATTTCGGAATTGGACAAATTTAGTATGGTTGAACTTGTATCGGAACGAGTGTTCGTATTTTGTGAGTTATTCCGGGATTTGGGACGAAGGTCCCACTGCCGAATATTTTAATGAATTTGGTATTTTTATCCGAAAAATTTATAAATTCATATGGAATTAATTCCTATCATTCGTATTGAATATATCGAATTGTTTGTGAGTTGATTTGAAGCTTTCGGAGGCAAATTTTAAAGGAAAAGTTGTGGTTGAATAATTGATTGGAATTTGCAAAGCGAAGTAAGTGTCGTGGTTAACCTTGACTTGAGGGAATAGAACCCTTAAATTATTTCTTACGTGAATTGCATGTGAACGACGTATAGGCGAGGTGACGAGTGTCTATACGTCGTCAAATTAATTGTTTGCATGCTTACTTGAAAAAGCATAAATTATTTTTAATCATAAATTAATTATTATAATAATTATTTCTCTCTTATTCTTTATCCAATATTAATTCTTGAATTTCTGCATTAATTGTTACATGCTATTTGAATTATGTGATTTAATTTTATTTGACATTTAGCTTATTAAATATTAAACTGCCTATTTTCTCTCTGATTTCTATAATAATTTGCCATTTGTCATTGTTTGTTTCATAATTAAATCAAAATTGTTGTATACTTGTTGTCTCATAATTTTATATTAATTGTTGCATTTATTGGAGAAATTTCTTCTATAAGAATAGATTGAAATGGATATATTGGAGGATCGGGTTGCACGCCGCAACAGACTTATTCAAAAGTCAATATTGGATGATCGGGTTGCACGCCGCAACAGACTTATTAAAAGTCTATATTGGAGGATCGGGTTGCACGCCGCAACAGACTTATTAAAAGTCTATATTGGAGGATCGGGTTGCATGCCGCAACAAACTTACAAAAAGTCTATATTGGAGGATCGGGTTGCACGCCGCAACAGACTTATTAAAAGTCTATATTGGAGGATCGGGTTGCACGCCGCAACAGACTTATTAAAAGTCTATATTGGAGGATTGATTTATACGCCGCAACAGACTTATTAAGTGTCCATACTGGAGGATCCGGTTGCACGCCGCAACAGACTTGATTAAAAATGAATATATTGTGAGAGCGGGTTGCACGCTGCAACAGAATTGAATGTGAATATATTATGAGAGCGGGTTGCACGCTGTAACTGAATTGATAGAAATGATAATTGGTTGTGACTGCTGAGTTGGCTTCAATTATTATAAATGAGTTACTTCATTTACTTCTATTATTGTTGTTGTTACTAATGTTGCGTACAGGTAATGTAAGTGACCCGCCTTAGCCTCATCACTACTTCATCGAGGTTAGGCTCAGCACTTACCAGTACATGGGGTCGGTTGTGAGAGCGGGTTGCACGCTGCAACAGAATTGAATGTGAATATATTGTGAGAGCGGGTTGCACGCTGCAACACGCCTAGCAAGTAAAATGTTAGGTGCCATCACGGTCCGAAGGTGGAAATTTTGGGTCGTGACTGTTGGTATCAAAGACCTAGGTTACATAGGTCTCACGAGTCACGAGCAAGCTTAGTAGAGTCTGAAGGATTGGTACGGAGACATCTGTACTTATCTCTCAGAGGCTATGAAGTTTAGGAACAATATCACTTCTTTCTTATTCTGTCGTGCGATTTTATTCTATCATCGATGATAGTACCATTCTACTCTTATTCTCTCACAGATGGTGAGAACGCGTAACACCTCTACCGATGTACAGGGACCAGAACCCTGGTGGAAACTATGGCCATGGGTAGAGGTCGAGGTCGAGGCCGAGGTATAGCTCAATTCAGAGCTCGAGCAGCTGCACCTGTTGAAGAACCTCAGGTGGACCTTCAGGAGAAGGTTCCAGTTCAGAATGTACCAGTTGGATCAGTTCAGGTCCTGGAAGGATTCATAGCTACTCTAGTACTTCAGGATGCTCTAGTCCGTTTGGTAAGTCGTATGGAGGGCGTGGCCCAGAATGGTACATTTCCAGTGGCACCAGCCATCTCACAGGCTGGGGGAGGAGCCCAAACTCCCATTACTCCCGCTACGGAGTAGATGGCTCACCAGAATCAGGCTCCAGCAGCCCCGCCAGTTGGGGTAGTTTAGCCAGTTGTTGCGTCACAGACCGGTGACAGGCCCACCATGTCTTTTGAGGCCTTATTAAGACCGGATAAGTTTATAAAGCTCTTTCCAGTTCACTTCAATGGTACACCTTCTAAGGACCCACAGGATTATCTTGAACGCTGCCACGAGGTGTTGCGGAACATGGGTATAGTTGAGACCAATGTGGTTGATTTTGCTATATTTCATATGATGGGTTCCGCCTAGAGGTGGTGAAGATATTATACATTGACCCGACCAGTCGGATCGCCTGTACTTACCTGGGAGCAGTTCTCTCAGCTAATTATGGAGAAGTTCCTCCCTATCACACAGAAAGAGGAATTCCGCAAGCAATTTGAGCGTCTACAGCAGGGCAGTATGACTGTTACTCAGTATGAGTCCCGTTTTGTGGATTTGGCCCGTCATGCTCTCCTTTTACTACCTACATATGGAGAGAGATTGAGGAGGTTTTTTGAGGGACTCACTCACCCTATCAGACTTCAGATGGGCAAGGAGACCGGAAGGGAGATTTCTTTTCAGGCGGCTGCTAATGTCGCAAGGAGTATCAAGATGGTTCTTGCACAAGAAAGAGGGCAGAGGTCCGATAAGAGGCCTCATCAGTTCGGTGGTTTCAAACTGATGGTTTTAGTGGTGCCTCATATAGAGACAGAGGTAATTTTGGTAGGGTTCATCCTCCCAGACCATTTCATTCAGCACTTCATGTATCTCCCGGTGTTTCAGGGAGTCACGGTCCTATTATGCCTTACTTTGGGCAGCCAGTATTCAGTGCACAGTAAGCTCCTATCAGTGCATCACCACTCCAGAGTTACTACAGCAGTTGTCCGGACCATTTGAGTCAGCTTCAGTATCCATGACATCAGGATGGGTGTTATGAGTGTGGAAACATTGGTCATATCAGGAGGTATTGCCCTACATTGGCGAGTAACAGATCTCGGAAAGATTCTCGTGCCATCATACCGGCACCGGTTGCTTCACCGCCTGCCCAACCAACTAGAGGTAGGGGACAGACAACTAGAGGTGGAGGTCAGGCCATTAGAGGTGGAGGTCGGACCATTAGAGGTGGATGTCAGACCTTTAGAGGTGGAGGCCAGCCAGTTAGAGGTCGTCCCAGAGATGCAGTTCTGAGTGGTGGGGCCCAGCCCCAATTTTATGCTTTTCCAGCTAGGCCTGAGGCCGAGTCATCTGATGTTATGATTACAGCTATTATCCCAGTTTTCCATAGGGATGCTTCAGTTCTATTTGATCCAGGATCTACTTATTCCTATGTGTCCTCCTATTTTGCTTCATATTTGGTTGTGCCTTGTAATTCTTTGAGTGCTTCTGTATGTGTATCTACCCCGGTGGGAGACTCTGTTGTAGTAGATCATGTCTATCATTCGTGTGTGGTTACTATTGGTAATCTTGAGACTAGTGTGGATCTTCTACTTCTTGATATAGTATATTTTTATGTCATCTTGGGTATGGATTGGCTGTCTCCTTATCATGCTATATTGGACTGTCATGCCAAGACAGTGACCCTAGCTATGTTGGGGTTACC
>AWOL01S0004663.1:40057-66558 GCA_000715115.1 Nicotiana otophora | reverse complement strand
GCACTGACCTCGTTCGTGAAGGGTAAAAATCCCAGAAACAGAACTTAAGTTCTGGAAATGGGGTTTCGACCCATCTTCAATTCTTTCCCATTTCTGAGCTCGGGTAAGGCGATGTTTGGGAGATTTTCAAGGGAAAACATTGGGGTAAGTGTTCCTTATCCTATATTGATTATATTTCATGATTTCATACTCATTTATATCATGAATCCGTGCATTTATGGAAGAAAAATCAGATTTTTATAAAATCTTCCAAAAACGAAAATTTAAGATTTGAAGGTCCATTTGATATCGGAATTGGACAAATTTGGTATGGTTGAACTCGTATCGGAACGGGTGTTTGTATTTCGTGCATTTTTCCGGGATTTGAGATGAAGGTCCCACTGCCGAATACTTTAATGAATTTGGAATTTTTATCCGAAAAATTTGTAAATTCATATGGAATTAATTCCTATGATTCGTATTGAATATATCGAATTGTTTGTGAATAGATTTGAAGCTTTCGGAAGTAAATTTTAAAAGAAAAGTTGTTGTTGAATAATTGATTGGAATTTGCAAAGCGAAGTAAGTGTCGTGGTTAACCTTGACTTGAGGGAATAGAACCCTTAAATTATTTGTTATGTGAATTGCATGTGAACGATGTATAGGCGAGGTGACGAGTGTCTATACGTCGTCAAATTAATTATTTTTCTGTTTACTTGAAAAATCATAAATTATTTTTAATCATAAATTAATTATTATAATAATTGTTTCTCTCTTATTCTTTGACCAGTATTAATTCTTGAATTCCTGCATTAATTGTTACATGCTATTTGAATTATGTGGTTTAATTTTTATTTGACATTTAGCATATTAAATATTAAACTGCCTATTTTCTCCCTGATTTCTATAATAATTTGCTATTTGTCATGGTTGTTTCATAATTAAATCATAATTGTTGTATACTTGTTGCCTTATAATTTAATATTAATTGTTGCATTTATTGGGGAAATTTCTTCTATAAGAATTGATTGAAATGGATATATTGGAGGGTCGGGTTGCACGCCGCAATAGACTTATTAAAAAGTCAATATTGGAGGATCGGGTTGTACGCCACAACTGACTTATTAAAATGTCTATATTGGAGGATCGGGTTGCACGCCGCAACAGACTTACTAAAAGTCTATATTGGAGGATCGTGTTGCACACCGCAACAGACTTATTAAGTGTCCATACTGGAGGATTGGGTTCCACGCCGCAATAGACTTGATTAAAAATGAATATATTGTGAGAGCGGGTTGCACACTGCAACATAATTGAATGTGAATATATTGTGAGAGCGGGTTGCACACTGCAACATAATTGAATGTGAATATATTGTGAGAGCGGGTTGCACGCTGCCACAGAATTGAATGTGAATATATTATGAGAGTGGGTTGCACGCTGCAACACTCTACACTTCTTGTGCAGATTTTGGAGTTGGTCCCAGCGGCTTACCTTAGACTTGCTCGGATTTCAGCTATTGAGAGGAGACTTGACGTATAACTGCATGGCGTTCGCAGTTCTGAAGTCCCCGTCTATTTTACTTTAGTTGTGTGTTGTTTCCAGACAACTTTATTTTATTCAGACCTTTATTTGTATTTATTCAAGAAGCTCGTGCACTTGTGACACCAATTTTGGGATGGTCTTTAGACACCGTTGTTTTGATGGATTATTGCATTATATTTCAAACTTTGCTTCCGCATTTGTTTCCTTGTTATTAATAAATTTAAAATTGTTTTAAAAATTGTTAATGTTATTCTAACATTGGCTTTCCTAGCAAGTGAAATGTTAGGCGCCATCACGGTCCGAAGGTGGGAATTTCGGGTCGTGACATGGAGAATGTAACGACCTGACTTATCGTTTTAAGCATTAACGCCCCATTCAGTGACTTAAGGTCTCGAGTAGCTTCGCAATATGTATTATGACACACGGGTGGGGTCGAGTTTGAATTACTGAAGATTCGAAAATAAATTAAAAGAACAATCCTTATGTAGAAGCTTAAATAGAAAGAGTTGACCGTAGAGTTGACATTTGAGCAAACGATTTTGGAATGGAATTTTGATAATGTCAATAGCTCCGTATGGTGGTTATGGATTTAGGAGCATGTCCGGAAACGTATTTGGAGGTATGTAGTGGAATTAGGCTTGAAATAGCGAAAGATGAATTTTTGGGCAGTTTAACCAGGGGGTTGACTTTTTGATAGCGGGGCCGGAATCCGATTCTGGAAATTGGAATAGTTTCGTTGCATCATTTCTGACTTGTGTGAAAGATTTGAGGTGATTCGGATGTGGTTTGGTAGGTTTGGGAGTCCTTTGTGAAATTCTGAAATCTCTAAGTTCATTAGGATTGAATCCGTGTGTAATTCATGTTTTTGGTGTTGTTTAAGGTGATTTGAAGGTTCGACTAAATTCGTATGATGTCATGGGACACGTTGGTATGTTTGGTTGAGGTCTCGAGGGCCTCGGGTGAGTTTCGGGTGGTTAACGGATCATATTTGGCCTTTGTAAGATTGTTGATATATGTTGTTGCATTCTTCTCGTTTCCTCTTTTGCGTTCGCGAGTGGGCCCTCCCGTTCACGAAGAGTGTTTTCTGGGTGGTGAGATTTTGTTCTTCGCGTTCACGAAGGGGAGGACACGAACGCGAAGGTGTGGTCTGTGTGTGAATCGTGAATGCGGGAGCAGTGTCGCGTTCGCGAAGAGGAGTGAGTCAGTTGGGGACCTCGGGTCCTTGTTCTACGTGTTCGTGAGGTTGTGGTCGTGTTCACAAAGGTTTGAGCTAGTAAAGCATCGCGTTCACGAGTCATGTGTCGCGTTTGAAAAGAGTAAAGTGGTGAGGCAGTCAAGTTAGTCTGCGCGAACGCGAGAGGACGGTCGTGTTCGAGAAGGATGAATTTGTGCATAACGAAAATTGTGCTTCGCGAACACCAAGCAGTGGTCGCGTTCGCGAAGAAGAAAAGCCTGGGCAGTGAGTTTAAGTTCTGAAAATGGGACTTCATCCGATTTTCCATTTTTGACGGATTGGAGCTCGGGAAGAGGCGATTTTCAGGAGTTTTTCAAGGAAAACAACGGGGTAAGTGTTCTTAACTTAATATTGGTTAAATTACCTGAATCCATAGTTGTTTTTAACATTTAATTGGTGAAATAAGTTGTAAAATTGTGAAAAACTATCTTGGTTTAATTTACGATTTAGAGGTCGAGTTGTTATTAGAATTCGATAAAATTGGTATGGTTGAACTTGTATCGGAATGGGTGTTCGGATTTGGAATAATTTCTTAAGTCGATGTATTATTATCCGAAATTATTTCCATTGAAGTTTAATGAAGTTGTATAATTAATTTGGATAGATTTGAGCTGTTCGGAGGTCAATTCAAGAAAGAATATGATTTCAGAATATCGGCATAACTTCAAAAAGGTAAGTATCTTGCCTAACCTAGAGTGGGGGAATTACCCCTTAGCCATTGAGTCTTATGTGGAAATTGTGCGATTGGAAGCCATGTACGCGAGGTGACGAGTACGTACTCGGGCCTATATGGGCAAAGTTTTTTGGTTTAAAGTTTTAGGCATCTTTATGTATTACATTGGATAATTGTTGGCATTTGGTAAATCCTTGAATCATCACGCCTCATTCCTTATTTGTTGAGTTTGTATTTTATATAATAATTTGGCGTTGTTGTCACTTGGATTTTATCTGAATTCCGTGTGTTTGTTGATTTGATATGTTTCTTGGAATTAAATTCATGATGGAATCCGTTTCTGAAAATATTTATAAAATAAGTATAAATTGAGAAGTTAATATAATTATTAAGAATTTGGATTAATGAAGGCGTTGCCCTATACTGAGTATTTTTCACCTCTATTGATTGTTTTGAGGTTTTATATACGTTCTGTGGAGCCTTGGGTTATTTGTTGAGAAATTTATTGATTCTGCTACATACTTAGAATTTGGTTGTAGTCAGTGGCAAATTGTTATATGAATTATTTTTTTGTGTTGTGGTTTAAGCACTCTCCTTGATGTTATTTATGCTTCCTATCTTGCTTGTTAATGATATACATGTGCTTGGTAAATAAGAGTGTAAAGCACGAAGGGTGATGTCATGCCATTGATATTGTAAAGCATGAAGGGTGATGTCGTGCCATTTTATCTATATTATCACGTGAGGATGAGAGTAAAAGCACAAAGGGTGATGCCATACCATTATTTTTATATTATCATATATTCATGGCACGAAGGGTGTTTCCGTGCAGGCGAGGACGATAGACATACATTATATTGTGATATCGTTTATTTGTGTATATATTCATGCCTTTATCTTGAGATATTATTTCTTTTATTGTTATTGACTTTTCTCCCACCTAGTTGGTATTGTTATATTTATGCATGGTGAGAAAGAGATAAATTCACAAAGGGTGTTGTCGTGCCAATTAGGTGAGAGTAAGACAAGTGCATGAAGGTATTGCCGTTCCATTTGATGTGATATGTTGAATATATTTCTCATGCCATGAGAGTTAAATTGTACATGTTGATTTGTAGGTGCCTTGCCTTACCTCGTCACTACTTCGTTGAGGTTAGGCTCGACACTTACTAGTACATGGGGTCAGCTGTACTGATACTGCACGATGTACTTTCTTTACGGATTTTGGTACCGGCTCAGGTTGATCGAGATTTTATTTTGCTGTTGGACTGCTATCCGGAGACTCAAGGTAGAACTTTCGGCATTCACAGACCTTGAAGTCCCCGTTATCTTTTCTGTTCTACTATTTTCTTCATTCGAACAGTTATATTTCTTTCAGACTATTACTTGAAGTGAATTCCAGAATGCTCGTGAATTGTAACTCCAGATCTGGGTGGTAGTAATTAAGGCAGTTTTTATATTATTCCACACTCACCATATTTCATATTAGCTAATTGTTATTATTTACTGAATGCAATAAGGATCGGTCTAAATGATTCTCTAACGTTGGCTTGCCTAGCAAGTGAAATGCTAGGCGTCATCACGGTTTCGACGGTGGAAATTCCGTGTCGTGAGAATATTCTAGATACTTTTATTGGAAATATTTATAGATAAAAGATGTATATTTTGAAAGAGTTGATTAATTGCATGTACTTGTGTTTATTATTCGTTTGAGCAATATTTATGGTGTATCTTTTGCCTTGCAGTTTAAATCACTAGTTGATTGATGTTGCTCTCATTGCTATTTGTTTTCTATTATTTTTGTATGCTATATTGCACAGGTTATGTGACTAGTGAGTGTCTTGACTGTACCTCGTCACTACTCCACTGAGGTTAGTCTTGATACTTGCTGGGTACCGACCATGGTGTACTCATACTATACTTCTGCATCTTTTTGTGCAGAGCCAGGTATTGAAGATATCAAATTCAGACAGAGATTTGAGTATGATCACAAGGATTCAAGGTAGGATTTCTTGGTCATCGCAATCCCTTGGAGACTTTCTATTTTATTGTACTATTAATTTCTTATTCGAACAGTATTGTACATTCGGTACTCGAGATCATTCTGTGTATTCAGTTAGAGTTCGTGACTCAGTATTACCAGTCTTTGGAGTTATTAAATTATATGTTTAAGAAAATGGCTTGAATTATGATTGTAATCGGCTTACTTAGTCTTAGAGACTAAGTGCCATCACAGCGTTTGTGGTGAGAGTTTTGGGTCGTGACATGACTAAATATTAATCACACGATCTGCGACCTCATTCGTGAAAAATGATCTCCTCCTCTCCGCTCAGTAGCCTTATCAAAAAACCAGAAACTTGTCCAGATTCATCTTCAGAATCACACTTGCATGAAGTTGTTTCACCTTGAAGCTAAAATTTCATGCTAATATAGGATGAAGTTGCTTCATATTGAAGCTAAAACTTCATGCTAATGCATGCTGAAGTTATTTATCTTGCAGTCTGCAGTTTTACCTGAATTGTATCCAAAACTTCAGTCTAAACATGCTGAAGTTATTTAGTTCATTTGTTAAAACTTCAGTTTAAACATGCTGAAGTTATTTAGTTCATTTGCGAAAACTTCAAACTAAACATGCTTAAGCTTTTTAGTTCATTTGCTAAAACATTAGAGTAAACATGCTTAAGTTTTTGTCTTGCAGTAGGTAATTTTCTAATGAGTTTTTGCTAATGCATGTTGAAGTTATTTAGTTCATTTGCTAAAACATCAGACTAAACATGCTTAAGTTTTTGTCTTGTAGTATGTAATTTTCTAATGAGTTTTTGCTAATGCATGCTGAAGTTATTTAGTTCATTTGCTAAAACTTCAGCCTAAACATGCTTAAGTTTTTGTCTTGAAGTATGTAATTTTCTGATGAGTTTTTGCTAATGCATGCTGAAGTTATTTAGTTCATTTGCTAAAACTTCACACCAAAATATGCTGAAGTTTTGTCCTGCAGTCTACAGTTTTGTCATGAGTTTTATCCGAAACTTCACTCTAAACAAGCTGAATGTTTTTAGTTTATTTGCTAAAACTTTAGACTAAACATGCTTAAGTTTTTGTCTTGAAGTATATGATTTTCTAATGCATGCTAAAGCTATTTAGTTCATTTGCTAAAATTTCATACCTAAACATGCTAAAGTTTTATCCTGCAGTCTACAATTTTGTCAATAGTCATGAAAGGCAAAATCATCTTTTTAAAATGCTTTTAACAAAAAAATGAGTACATATGCAAACGGAAAAACAAAATGGGTATAAGTTAAAATAAACTACAAATAACTCTAATACTGAAACTTAGTAATATTGAGATGCAAACATGCATGAAAAACAACGATCCACTTGCCACTGTTGATGTGAAAATGCGAATGTGCGATAGAAAGTTATTTTTTCTTTAATTGTTTAGTCGGTTATTGAGAGATCATATTCTTTTGATTCTTTATTGTCACGACCCAAAATTTCCACCTTCGGGACGTGATGGCGCCTAACATTTCATTTGCCAGGCAAGCCACTGTTAGAATAATATTAGCCATTTCCAAATAATTTTAAATTAATTAATAATAAAGAAATAAATGCGAAAATAAAGTCTGAAATAAAGTGAATAATTCATAATAATAGCGATGTTTAAATACTATCCCAAAACTGGTGTAATAAGTGCACGAGCTACTAGAATAATACAAATAAAGGTTTTAATGACAATAAAGCTGTCTAAATGAAATACGCAACTATGATAAAGTGGAAGAGGACTTCAGAATTGCAAACGCCATGCAGCTATACTTCAAGTCTCCTGCAAATAGCTGAATCCGAGAAAGTCTATTGTGCGCCACTAGGATCAACTCTAATATCTACACAAGGAGTGCAGAGTGTAGAATGAGTACAACCGACCCCATGTACTCTGTAAGTGCCGAGCCTAACCTCGATGAAGTAGTGATGAGGCTAAGGCGGGTCGCTTACATTAACTTGTACACATTAATAATAATAATAATAAAAATAACAAGAATAGAAGTAAGACCAGTAAATCATATCAAAATTTGAAGTCAATTCAGCAGTCATTATCCGTCAAGTGCAACCCGCTCCAACAATACAAACTTAATAAATTTGTTGCGGCGTACAACCCGCTCCAACAATACAAACTTAATAAATTTGTTGCGGCGTACAACCCGCTCCAACAATATAAACTTAAAAATAAATCTGTTGCGGTGTGCAAGCCGCTCCCACAATATAAACTTAAAAATAAATCCGTTGCGGTGTGCAACCCGATCCAACAATATAATTTTTCAATTAAATTCTGTTGCGGTGTGCAACCCGCTCCAACAATACAAACTTAAAAATAAATCCGTTGCAGCGTGCAACCCGCTCCATCAATATAAACTTAAAAATAAATCCGTTGCGATGTGTAACCCGCTCCCACAATATAAACTTAAAAATAAATCCGTTGCGGCGTATAACCCGCTCCAACAATATAATTAAACAACTCTTAAATGTAAAAATACTCCAATAAATATCACATTTAATAAGAAACTATCAGGAAAAAAAGCATACAGTTATTATTATTTATTTATGATAGAAGTAATGACAAGTAGCAATTAATTGTGGAAATTAAAGATGAAATAGGCATTTTTAATAATTCGTATGCTAAATATCAAGTAGCAATTAATTCACATAAATCAATTAAGCATGTAGTAATTATAGCATGGATTCAAGGCATGATATTGAGCAAGGAATATAAGAGAAACAATTGCCATAATAATTAAATCATAATTTAAAATGATTTTTGATTTTTCAAGTAATTATGCAAACAATTAATTTGACGACATATAGGAACTCTTCACCTCGCCCATGGGTCATTACACATGAAATTCTCTTAATAAATAATCTAAGGGTTCTATTCCCTCAAGTCAAGGTTAACCAAGATACTTACCTCGGTTCGCAAACAAATTTCAAGATTCCAATACACCTTTGCCTCACGAATTCGTGTCTGAAAGCTTCAAATCTAATCACAAACAATTCAACATAATCAACACGAATTGTAGGAACTAATTCCATATGAAATTATAAATTTTTTGGAATAAAATCTGAAATTTATTTTAAAACTCGACAGTGAGACCCACGTCTCGAATCCCGAAAAAACTCACAACATCCGAACACTCGCTCCGATACGAGTTCAACCATAAAACAATTATCGAATTCCGACATCGGATTGCCTTTCAGATCCTCAATTAAAGTCTTTGAAGATTTCTACCATTTTCAATCTAATCTTTACCCATTTTGACTCAACAATCTTCCCACAAGCTTAATGGTACAAGCATGTATAACTAATACTCTCACATCCAAGAATTACACTCACAATTACATATCTTTACCCAAACTCGAAATAGAAGACTAAGGGTTAGAACCATACCTTTTAGATGAACATCTTGTGATTAACTTCCTTGATTCTTGAAGATTGATGCAAGATTGGATGATTAGAATGTTAGGTTTCTTTATTCTCTCTCTAAAATGCTCTAACATCTCTCTAAAACCCTCAGAGAAACACCCCAAAATAAGCCCAAGGACTATTTATCAAAATGGGGTCTGGTTATAAAAATAAAAAACTTAACCCTCCGAAATCAGGTTTGCTATCGCACAATGGACCGCATAATAGGTATGCGGGTCGTACAATGCATCGCAGAATCGGTGCCCAGAAATGGGCTTCACTGGACAGGTTTGCGACCAGTTTTGCGGTCGCATAACCACTTCTGCGATTGCAGATTTGGCCGCAGACTCGCATTCTGCCAGCCTTTGGTAATTTGGTCATAACTTCTTGTAAGAGTGTCCAAATGATGAACGGTTTGAACCGTTAGAAACTAGACTCAAATATATTTAATTTTATAGGTAGATAATCACATAATTCTTATATATAGGTATATATGCCCATTCAAAGTTTGGTCTTGTGCGTACCAATTTGAAACTTTAGTCTATTATGAAATATTCCAACTTGACTT
This sequence comes from Nicotiana otophora, assembly GCA_000715115.1. NCBI lineage: Eukaryota > Viridiplantae > Streptophyta > Magnoliopsida > Solanales > Solanaceae > Nicotiana > Nicotiana otophora. The sequence goes on along the minus strand of AWOL01S0004663.1, from coordinate 57,110 downwards.
AGACTTAGGCCTATCCTTAGACCCCACATCACTTATAATATACCTCATACACTTGTTATCATATCCAATTGGTATCCGTAATATTAATAATCCTTAAATGAGAAGTAGAGTACGCCCCCAAACACATAACATAACTTATCTCTTCTTTCACTCATTTCAATTTCCCGATTTTTTACTAACTCCCAAAATTTCCAAACATTTTGCCAGAGTTTCCTTTGTAACTAGGCCTATCCACCTGCTAGAGAATCTCAGAAACCAATCCTAACAAAACATACATAATCCAATCAACGTCATACAACATGGAAACAATACTAACAATGGCATCATAAGCAATATATTACTAGAAATGGAATGCCATTTACATTAACCATTTAGGTGATATGTAAGTCATAGAAGGTAAGCTCTCAACATCTTCATAGAACACGGAAATGAACATTTAAATTAAAGATGACATTTTTGGGTCATCACATTCTCCACTTCTAAAACAAACATTCCTCCTCGAACGGAATTAGAGAAGTACCTGAGCCGGTGAAAAGATGTAGATATTTCCTCCGTATGTCCGACTCGGACTCCCAGTTAGCTACCTCAATTAGTTGACCCCTCCATTGTACCCTAACTGAAGGATAACTCTTAAACCTCAATTAACGGACCTGCCGAGCTAGAATAGCTACCGGCTCCTCCACATAAGTCTAATCTTAGTCAAATTGAAATGAGCTAAAGTCTAATACATAGGACGGATCAACATGATATTTCTGGAACATGGATACATGGAATACCTGATGAACTCCTGATAAACTTGGTGGTAGTGCAAGCATGTAAGCTACTTCACCCACCCTTTCAAGAATTTCAAAGGGTTTGATATACCTAGGTCTCAACTTGCCCTTCTTTCCAAATTTCATTACACCTTTCATAGTTGAAACTTGGAGCAATACTCTTTCTCCTTCCATGAATGCAACGTCATGAACATTACGGTTGACATAACTTTTTTTCCTATACTAAGCTGTGCGAAGTCGATCCTGAGTAATCTTGACCTTATCCAAGGTATCCTGTACCAAATCCGTAGCCAACAACCGAGTCTTTCCCGGTTCAAACCAGCCAACTGGCGAACGACATCGCCTCCCGTATAGTGCTTCATATAAAGACATATGAATGCTCGATTGGTAGATATTATTATAGGCAAACTCCGCAAGTGCCAAAAACTGATCCCAAGAATCTCCAAAGTCGATAACACAAGCGCGAAGCATATCTTCCAATATCTGAATAGTGCGTTTTGATTGTCCGTCTGTCTGTGGATGAAATGTTGTACTCAACTCAACCTGTATGCCTAACTCACATTGTACAGTCCTCCAGAAGTGTGAGGTAAACTGCTTACCTCAATTAAAAATGATAGGCACGGGCACAGCGTGAAGGCAGACAATCTCGCGGATGTAAATCTCAGCTAACCACTCTTAAGAATCTGTAATTGCCATTGGAATGAAATGTGCTGACTTGGTCAACCTGTCCACAATCCATAATGATATGCTCCCACTTCCACTCCGGAATTTATAACTTCTGAAGCAAACCACTAGGTCTCTGATGCTGATACTTGACTTGCTAGCAATTTAAACACCGAGCTATATATCCAACTATATCCTTCTTCATCCTTCTCCACCTAAAATATTGCCGCAAATCTTGATACATTTTGGAGGCACCCGGATGAATAGAATACCGGGAACTATGGGCCTCTTCAAGAATTAATTCACGAAGCCGCTCCATATTAGGAACACAAATACGACCCTGCATCCACAGAACTCCACCATCTCCTACATCAACCTGCTTGGAACCACTGTGTCGCACCATGTCCTCAAGGACAAGCAAATGAGGATCATCATACTGTCGCTCTCTGGTATGCTCAAATAAGAAAGACCGATCGACTGTACAAGCTATAACCTGACTGGTCTTTAAAACATCCAACCTCATAGATTGATTGGCCAAAGTTTGAACACTTGTAGCTAGCGGCCTCTCACCAACTGGAATATACGCAAGGTTTCCCATACTTACAAACTTTCTACTCAAAGCATCGGCCACCACATTGGCCTTTCCAGGGTGATATAAAATAGTGATATCATAGTCTTGCAACAGCTCCAACCATCTTCTCTGCTTCAAATTAAGATCTTTTTGTCTGAATAGATACTGTAGACTACGATGATCTGTGAATACTTCACATGACACGCCGTAGAGGTAGTGTCTCCAAATCTTCAACGCATTAACAATGGCTACCAATTCTAGGTCATGAACACGATAATTCTTCTCATGGACTTTCAGCTGCCGCGACGCATAAGCAATCACTCTACTATCTTACATTAATACTGCACCAAGTCCAATATGAGATGCATCACAATACACTGTATAAGACCCCGAACTTGTAAGTAGTATCAATAGAGGGGTTGTAATCAAAGATGTCTTGAACTCTTGAAAGCTCTCCTCACACTCTTCGGTCCACCTGAACGGAGCACCCTTCTAGGTCAATCTGGTCTTAATTGTTGTTCATAATCAATTACAGAATTGTCAATTAACTTCATGTTAACAAAAATCTCGTTTCAAACTTCCGCAATACTGATAATGAGATGCGAGACATGAAGACCTCATAATTATTTACCCGAATTAACGAGTCATATTTAACGCCACCTGGGCGGTCACCTACCTCGTAGGTTAAAACTCAATAATTATAACACGAATTTGGCAAGCATGAACAGAGAATTTCATACAAGAATTTTAAAATAAACCAAACAGGCATGACTCCCTATTAGTACTATAGTACAAATTTTATTTCACAAGGGAGAATTTAAACACGAGAATTTTCATCACAAGTATCTCGTCCTTATATAACTTTCACCGAAGTTTGTAGCCCGGTTTAAACATATCAATTTATATTAAAATGCGAGGATCTCATCCTCAACTCTGAATCACAAGTGATATGCACATTGTGCCAATCGAAACATTCATTTTCTCCTTTTAAATAATTTCCGTTAAACAAAAATAACAACCCATAATGAACCTTGCACCGATAGGGCATATAATTCACAACTTGTAATTAATTATCCGTAAATTATATCAAAACTTGCCGAAATGAGTAACAGAAAGCCACATTTAGCCTCACAACTCTTATTAGTGACCAACACTGAATGATAGGCATAGTTATCTCCATAGGATCTCCCAATATGAGTAAACACATAAGTAGATTATAGAATTACAAAGCTCACTCATAAGTGGAGCATAATAGGAGGACTCGTCTTGATATTCAGAACCGAATCAAGTTAAGGAAATTATTCCTTTATATTAAATTGAGGTCGTACCTGTAATGGCACTATCTGATGTAGCGACCTCAGTCATACCAAAAACATATATATCAACGGCTGGGCCTCCACCTCTAGGACGCCCTCTACCCGCCCGTCCTCCATCCCTACCTGGTAGTGTAGGTGGTGTAGTAACTACAATGGTACACGTAGCCTTAGTGCTTTGATGAAATATGTCTCTCCCAAGTCTGGGACAATTTTCTCATGATGTGCCTAGTATTACCGCATTCATAACAACCCCTTTGCGGGTTTAACTTCTCATACTTAGTCCATGGAAGATAAATGGAATAACCATTGTAGGAAACTCATGTTGGTGGTTCATTGAAAGAACTTACTGGAGCACACTAAGTAATCCGATATGCGGACTAGGCTGGCCAACTGGCCGAGCCCCCGTCATAATGATTCATACTTGCAGAGTAGAATCCACTGAATCCTCCAGAACCTCGAGACCTCTTGGTCTCCTTAGTTTCCATTTTCCTCACCCAGAACATGCTATAATATCTTGGCAATTTATACCACTAGCGGAAATGAAGTATCAGCCTGTAGCTCTCGAGTCGTACAAACTTTTACGATCATAATTGAGTCCTTTAATGAGTCTGTGGACTCCCTCTCTACATGTAGCAACCAAAGTAGGAGTATGACGGGCTAACTTATTGAACCTGATGGCATATTCTGATAACGCCATGGTGACCTGACGCACCCGTTCAAACCCTATGCACCACGCATCACAGAACGATCGGGAAACAAATTCTTTCAAAAGCGTTACTAAGAACAGAGCCAAGTGGGTTGCATTGGCTGTTCTGCCCCCTTCACAGGCTTGCCACGAATACCGGTGGGGAATTATCTCTCCCAAGGCCAATTTCTTCTTTTGTTATGCTAACTCAACACTGCTGAACTGACCCATTTCTTAACATACTCTTTGATTCTTCTTTGGGGTAACCCTTACCCTATTTATACACAACAATCACAAAAGTAGAGCTCCATACAGACAAAGCTTGGCACGAACCACATAGTTCAGAATCTCGTCACCCACTGTACTTCCTCCGAAGCACCCCAAAATACGTAACCATGACATCCACACTGAGTAGACCTTCTGTAAATTTAAAGTTGTTTCTCTAGTTCCTTTGGTACTGAAGTATAGGATTAATAAGGAGGCAGACATACGGCAAGTCGCAACCTTATCCTCTATAAAATCTTAGGCTTTAAGCATGTGTAAAGTTTGGGGAACCTTTCAGTACCACATATATACATTTCAGGCCAAAACTGATATAACACATGACCCCGCAATACATCCATTGATAGTGGAATCCCCCACTCGGCACGAAGTCATAGGTCACAGTGACCCATGATACACAATATTAACCTTTACAGCTCGTATAAATCAACCATATACCAAGGTCCATTGTACTCCTAACATGATTCGCTGGGTGATCTCTCAGTACGTATGCATCTTTAGTCGGAACCACACGTTAAGGCAATGTTTGAGTATCTCTACCTCCCTCGTAGTCTATCTGCAGCATCACGAACCGTCGACGCACAACTGATACTGAGTGCGCAATGTTATACACAAGTGGATAAGAAAGAATATAAGATATATGTTTCAAGCTAAATCAATGCCGCACAATAAGGAATGAAAGAAGTGGAATTATTATATACTCTATAGCCTCTGGAAGATAAGTAAAGACGTCTCCGCATTGATCCTTCAAACTCTACTAAGTTTGCTCGTGACTTGTGAGATTTAGGTAACCTAGTGCTTTGATACCAACTTCTCACGACCCAAAATTCCCACCTTCTTGACCGTGATGGTGCCTAACATTTCATTTTCTAGGAAAGCCAACGTTAGATTAATATTATCCATTTCTAAACAATTTTAAATTAATTAATAATAAAGAAATAAATACGGAAATAAAGTCTGAAATTAAGTGAATAATTCATAATAATAGCGATGTTTAAATACCATCCTAGAACTGGTGTCACAAGTGCATGGGCTACTAGAATAATACAAATAAAGGTCTGAATGAAAATAAAGCTGTCGAGCCTAACCTCGACGAAGTAGTGACGAGGCTAGGGCAGGTCGCTTACATTAACCTGTACACATTAATAATAATAATAACAGGAATAAAAGTAAGACCGGTAAATCATATCAAAAGTTGAAGTCACTTCAGCAGTCATAATCCCTGAATTTAGTTCCGTTGCGGCGTGCAACCCGCTCCAACAATATAACTTAAAATAAAATCCGTTGTGGCGTGCAACCCTATCCAATAACATAATCTTTCAATTAAGGTCTATTGCGGCGTGCAACCCGCTCCAATAATATAAACTTAAAAATAAATCGGTTGCGGCGTGCAACATGCTCCAATAATATAAACTTAAAAATAAATTTGTTGCGGCGTGCAACCCGCTCCAACAATATAAACTTAAAAATAAATCCTTTACGACGTGCAACCCACTGTCGCGCCCCCTTTTCTCGCGAAATAGGGTTTCGACACGTGACAACTCTTTTAAAGGAGGTATAAAATAGGAGAGTCGCCACCTAACGGTTTAAGGTGCGTTAGGGCACCTATTATGTAAATAACTCTGTTTGACTACTCAACGCCACCAAAGATCGGGTAAGGGCTCAAGTTACCTCAAAGAGAAGGTGCTAGACGATCCTCGAGGTCCATAATTGTGGGTCCCGACTGAACTTAAGATTATGTGGATTATGATTAAGCTAGCTGAACAAATAAATAATGGAGTTCAGAAGTCATAGAACTTTATTATAACATGACTAATACAAATCTTAGTGCGTATATAGGGATACAACTATTTAGATATAATAACAACATATAAAGAAGAGGGGGGTCCTATGTTTTTTAGCCTAAAGTATTACCCCATACAACATAAATAATACTTCGTAACTCCCTCAAGATGGGGTGTTATTCATACTATTCAGCCGGCACACACTATCATCTTCTGCTTCTCGATTACTATGTTACAGTTATTACTTAAAAGCGTTCTAATTCAATAATAGGTCGTACTCTATGCGTGCATTACCCGTCCCATACCTATGGTCCATGAGGGCATTGGACCTCTATTTAGGGTGGTTCTAGACTTAAACTTAGGCTGTTCAAAATGATAAAACTAGGTGATATGCAAAACACATTGTACTTCAAATATGACAATAACAAGGCTCAAGTTTGCCTCTGCACTTAAGCAATAAATGCACGCAAACACATATGCCAAAAATGAATCTGCAGAATCCTATAGACAGGCTTTCTAGGCGATCAAAGTATGCAAATGATTTCAGATGCAGGATATAGCTTATAGATAGAATCATGCGGTATCATAAGCTAATTGTTTAGAATTATAAGTTACCAATCCTATATGTGCGATGCCTAAGTGATTTACGCAGTTGGGTACAATATAATCTGTTACGGAAAGAGTCCCAGAATTCTTCATACGACATGCATGAACCAGTGTTTGAATGGTCTTACATTAACCAATTAACAAGCAATTATTTCCTATAGGCAGGATCATTGATGATTAAAACTCGTTTCATTTATACTTAGTCCTATAAACATGATTTCTAGTGACTAGTGCGATACAATAATGAATGAAGTGGTCAAAATCTTATAGGCATGATTTCTAGTGAATAACTAAAGTGAATGGAAGGAAAATTCATTTGTTCCTATAGGCAGATTTCTAATGTCGTTGAAGGCAGTCATGCAAATTGAAAGAATGCTCACTTCCTATAGTCATGCTGTCTATAAACACATAGTAGTGGACATAGCATTTGAACTCACGTCTAATGGTAAATAAGTAGTGTGTGTGTTCTTTTCCAAATGTCATGATTTCTACAGTGCTCATGTAATTGAACAACATATAGCAAACATATTATCAAGTCCTATAGGCATGTCATCTACCCACCTTGCACATAGATATTGAATTCTACCCACTCCCTTTTCACTAACACCCCAATTGTTTATACAAAGGTTATTACAGTCCCAATAATGAGTAAAAGTAACAGTGTTACATAACAGTGAACATGCCCACAATAGGCACAAATAAAACAAATAAATACCCAGCATTGCCTGGGCCTTCAATAGATCTTACACAACATACCCATGCCTTCAACAAAGAGCCACATTTAATACATTACTCAGGGATCCACAGAGGGGTCCAAAACCAGTTTACTCAACCATGTCACCAAGTGTTGCACTATCTGGAACAACTAATATAGATATGCAGTACATGTCAGAGAAACAGAGTATTAGGGACACTTTTGGAGGTTGAGAGAATGACTAAGACCAAGCTCTAGTGTGTTAGAGTTCATAAGGGCCTCAATTGGACCCCAAGCAGTGCTCATATTAGGGAGGCCAATAATAGAACCTAGGTAGCCTTGGCATTCTGCTGGCTAAGAATGAAAAGTACCGAATGGCATAAGTTACTAGTGAGGAAAATGGACAGAAGTTAGGAGATACATTCATATCCTAAAGTAGACATAGCCAAATTGAGCATATAGAGTAATTAATCAAATAGGCCAGTAGGTTTAGTACGACATCAAAACACCACATAGATAGCCTCATATTGAAAGAAATTGGGGAAGAAACATGTTTGCAAGATATACATTATCATTGATGACATTAAACCAATTGGGACCTAAGAGGTTTGGATTAAGCTAAGCATGCATCTTAGTATCATAAGAAAAACATGTTAATTCTCATCTGGAGGCAAGATTGCATAGCAACATGATAGGGAGCACACATCATGACAGTCCAAACATTCACTGAAGGAACAGGGGATTAAGACATACTGGAGGCATATTAGCAAGGAAGCAAGATCACAACTGAGGGAAAAGGTCTTATAACATTAAAACACATTATGTATGCAAGACAAGCATCATAGAGATTCAATGCAAAGTGAAAAGTAAACTCATGTTTAATAGCACATGTAGGTATTCTAGCATCGACACAGTAGACTATTTACCTAAAGAAAGTCCAGATTGTGCTAAGTATAGGTCTTGATGTTATGAAACAGGCATGTTAACTCTCATCAGGGAACAAGACAACATTTAGACATGATAGGGGAACACACATTGTGACTAGTCAAGTAATCACTGAAGGAAAAAGGAATTAAGTGATCCAAAGACATGCTGGGGGGCAGATTGGCAGGGAAGCAAGGTCATAGTTAATAGAAAAAAAAATCTTAACACAGATTAGAACACATTACATATGCTAGATAATCATTGCAAAGATTCAGAACAGAGTGAAAATAAATTCATGTAAAATGGCAAACGTATGCATTCAAGTATTGACTAGTAGACAAATTAACTAGGGGAGGTCTAAGTTATGCCAGAGATTCTTCTTAATATCAAAACAGTTCAAACATGGCAGGGAAAACAAGTTGAGATAACTGTTCTATAATTTAAAGCCGTCATTAAAGGGGTATGAGATCAAGTGAGCATGCTGAATGACACAATAGCAGAGAAAAAAACCATAGTTAACAGTGAAGGCCTTAAAATAGGTTATTACAGATGTGAGGCATTCATTACAGAGATTCAGGACAAAGCAGGTAAGCATATTCATGAACATTCAGACACCAATACACTAGCTAAACGAGCTTAGGAGGGTTCAGATTATCCAAGTTAGACATAGACAATTTCAGAACTAGCAGCATTGTAGAGATTTGAGGGGGCGGCTAGAGTTTTTGTGGAGAGAGGAGAAGGTTCGAGAGGATTTGGGGGCGACGGACGGGCAAAAATGGGTCTTTAGGGTTTAGGGTGAGGATAATATAAAATGGGTAGGTTAATTATGGGTCGTTGATCATTTGAGATCAACGGCTAAGATCATAAGGGAAACTGTAACGACCTCACTTGTCTTTTTAAGAATTTATGCCTCGTTAAGTGACTTAAGGTCTCGATCATCTTCGCAATATATTTACTCGTTATTTACTCAGGGCACCTCGTACCCACATTTTATTTTATAATCCTATTATAACAGATAATTTGTCTTATTTTCAACAATACAAATCCTATATTTTAAAGAGACTTACATAGAGATATCCTTTGGATGACCTGATATATAGTATAAAAAATTATTTATATTGACATTATATATAAATTAAACTCATTCGGACCGTGATGGTGCCTAACATTTCACTTGCTAGGCAAGCCGTTAGAATAATATAATCCATTTAAAAATATTTTTTAAATTTATTTATAACAAAGAAACAAATGCGAAAGTAAAGTCTGAAATGTAGTAAATAATCCATAAAAATAACAGTGTCTAAATACCATCCCAGAATTGGTGTCACAACTGCAAGAGCTTCTACAATAATACAAATAAAGGTTTGAATGAAATAAAGTTGTCTGAAAACAAACAAACAACTAAAATACATTGACGGGGACTTGAGGTGCAGTTATACCTCAAGTCTCCTCTGGTAGCTGAAATCCGAGCAAGTCTAAGGTACGTCGCTAGGACCAACTCCAAAATCTCCAAAAGAAGTGCAGAGTGTAGTATCAGTACAACCGATTCCATGTACCGGTAAGTGCTGAGTCTAACCTCGACGAAGTAGTGACTAGGCTAAGGAAGGTCACTTATATTAACCTGTACGCAATAATAGTAATAGCCACAATAATAGAATTAAATCAGATAACTCATTTTAATAGTTGAAGCCAACTCAACAGTCATAACCAATTATTATTTCAATCAATTTTCGTTGCAGCGTGCTACCCGTTCAATCCTCTCATATATTTAATTTAATCAAGTATATATAGACTTTTAAACAAGTATGTTGTGGCATGAAACACGATCCCCAATACGGACTTTTAAACAAGTCTGTTGCGACGTGCAACTCGATCCCCCAATATGGACTTTTAAACAAGTCTATTGCGGCGTGCAACCCGATCCCCCAATATGGAATTTTAAACAAGTCTGTTGCAGCGTGCAACCCGCTCGTACAACATATTCATATTCAATCCTCTCATATATTTATTTTAATCAAGTATATATAGACTTTTAAATAAGTATGTTGCGGCGTGCAACACGATCCCCAATATGGACTTTTAAACAAGTCTGTTGTGGCATGCAACCCGATCCCCCAATATGGAATTTTAAACAAGTCTGCTGCAGCGTGCAACCCGATCCCCCAATATGGACTTTTAATAAGTCTTTTGCGGCGTGCAACCCGATCCCCCAATATTGACTTTTAATAAGTCTGTTGCGGCGTGCAACGAGATCCCCCAATATGGACTTTTAATAAGTCCGTTGCGGTGTGCAACCCGATCCCCCAATATATTTATTTCAATCCATTCTATTGCGACGTGCAACCCGCTTCTCCAATTTATTCATTTACCAATTCTTATAAAAGAAATTGTGCCAATAAATGCCACAATTAATATAAAATTATAAGACATCAAGCATACAATAATTATGATTTAATTATGAAACAAACAATGACAAATAGCAATTTATTATGGAAATCAGGGAGGAAATAGGCAGTTTAATATTTAATATATTAAATGTCAAGTAGAAATTAATGCACATAAGTCAAATAAGCATGTAGCAATTATTGCAGGAATTCAAGAATTAATATTTGACAAAGAATAGAATATAAATAATTATTATAACAATTAATTCGTGTATTAAAGAAATTTATAATTTTCAAATAATTATGCAAACAATTAATTTGACCACGTATAGACACTCGTTACCTCGCCTATACATCGTTCACATGCATTTCACATAACAAATAATTTAATGGTTCTATTTTCTCAAGTCAAGGTTAACCACGACACTTACCTCGCTTTGCAAATTTCAATCCATTATTCAACCACAACTTTTCCTTTTGAATTTGTCTCCAAACGCATTAAATCTATTCACAAACAATTCGATATACTCAATACGAATCATAGGAATTAATTCCATATGAATTTACTAATTTTCCAGATAAAAAATTAAAATTCATTTTAAAAATTGACAGTGGGTCCCATATCTCAAATCTCGGCAACACTTATGAAATGCAAACACCCATTCCGAGACGAGTCCAACCATATAAAAATTATCAAATTCCGATGTCAAATGGACCTTCAAAACTTAAACATCGTCACAAACTGAGCTCCAAAAGTCCCAAATGCCGAATAATAGCCTAAGCCTCTTTTATATTGTACATTCTATGAACTCACCATGTGCGGTCCGCACAATTCCAAGTGCGGCCGCACATCCCAGCTCCTTTGGTCACACAAAAATTGTGCGGCCGCACTCTCTTGGAACTGCACTGCCAGGCTTTTGTATTTCGGCCATAACATTTTCTACATATTTCCAAATTATCACTTCTTTATCTTAATGAAAACTAGACACGAAGGCTACAACTTTCGTTTTTGAAGCATCTCAAAATTCCTTGTGGATCAAAAGATATAAGCTTGCGAAGTCTAATCATCGAATCTGAGAGTTCCTGAGTGCAGCCGCACACAAAATTGTGCGGCCTGCACACTCCTCTGTGGACTTCAGTGCGGCCGCACCAAACTTGCGCGGTCCGTATAGTTCCCCTGAGGTTCGCACTTCCCTTTTTGCTTCAGCACTCCAAATATGTGGAGTCTGCACTTCCAAAGACCCCAGAACAACATCAGAGTGCCGAAAGGCCCGTACTCGCTCAAAACTCACCCCGATACTCACCCGAGCCATCGGGGCTCCAAACCAAACATGCACACAAGTCCAAATACATCATACGAACTCGCTCGCGCGATCAAAACACCAATTTAACACCTAGAATTACGAATCGGACACCAAATCAAATAAAATTTTCAATAAAACTGAACGTCCGAATTACGTGAAATCAACTCCGTTTCTCACCAAATTCGACAGACCAGTCATAAATGACATAATAGAGCTATTCCAATTTCCAGAATCTGATTTCGTCCCCGATATCAAAAAGTCAAATCCATGGTCAAACTTTGGAAATCTTTAGCCTTTAAATTTCTAGTCTCCGTTAAATGGCCATAACTTGAGCTAGGGACCTCCATATTGATTTCCGGGCATACGCCTAAGTTCCAAATCATGATACGGATCTACCGGAATAGTCAAAACACTAATCCGGGTCCGTTTGCTCAAAATGTTGAACAAAGTCAACTCAGTTGAGTTTTAAGGCTCTATTTCACATTTTAATCTATTTTTTCACATAAACACTTTCCGAAAAATTATACGGATTGCGCATGCAAGTGGAGGAATGAAACATAGTGCTTTTCGAGGTCTTAGAACACATAATTAGTTATCAAATTTAAAGATGAACTTTTGGGTCATCACATTCTCCACCTCTAAAACAAACGTTCATCCTCGAACGGAGTTAGAAAAGTATACATGAGCTGTTGAAAAGGTATGGATATTTACTCCGCATATCCGACTCAGACTCCCGTGTAGATGCTTCTACCTGCTGACCTATCCATTGCACCCGAACTGAAGGATTAAATGATAATAATATTGGCACGTGAGCTGTTGTCCGTGCAGCTATGATATGAAAAGTGGGCACGAGGTGTTGGAAAAATATGATAATTTAGTTATGGGTACGAAGTGCCGTGGAAATATGAAAATGGGCTGAGACACGTATTTACGAAAAATATAAAAATGGGCCGAGACCCTTATTTTTATGATTATGAAATGAGGTGTCACATGGTGACTTTTTAATTGAAAGCATTATATTCAAAATATTATTTGGAAGAAATTTTATTCAAAAAGAATTATATGAAAGATTTGTATTTGAAAGATATTTAATTGAGGAAATTATATTTGAAAAACAGTTTTATTCGTAAGAATTATATGTGAAAGATATTTAATTGAAGAACTTGATTTAACAAGGTATAATTATATTTATCAATTGTTGAGCAATATTAATGGCGATTTTATTGTCTTACTGTGCATATGACTGGTTGTTTTATGTTGCCCTTATTGTTATTTATTTCTTATTATTTTGTATATTATATTGCACATGCTATTAGACTAGTGAGTGTCTTGAATGTACCTCGTCTCTACTCCACTGAGGTTAGTCTTGATACTTACTGGGTACCGACCGTGGTGTACTCATACTATACTTCTGCACATTTTTGTGCAGAGCCAGGTATTGGAGATATCGGACTTGGGCAGAGTTTAAGCGGGATCGTAAGGATTCAAGGTAGAGCTGCTTGGTCATCGTAGTCCCTTGAAGTCTTTTCATTTCATTGTACTGTTAATTTTTAATCAAATAGTATTGTATATTCGGTCCTCGTGATCATCCCATGTATTTAGTTAGAGTTCGTGACTCAGTACTATCAGTCTTGGGAGGTTGTATATTCTTATTTGTTCCGCTGTTAGTTTTGATTACTTATTTAATTTTAAAAACAATGGCTTCAAAATATAATTAAAATCGGCTTACCTAGTCTTAGAGACTAGGTGCTATTACGACGCCTGTGGTGGGATTTTGGGTCGTGACAGAACGGGGCGGGTTATTTGACACGGGTACCGACCGGGTTTGAGACTAAGGGTCGTTTGGATTTGGGCTGGGATGGACTGAGCTAAGGTTTGGGTAGTTTTGGGCCACTAATGTGGTCCAATATTGGTTAGAATGGGCTATTATTTAGATACCTAAAATTTTATCAAAATAACTTATAAATAATACTTAATAAATAAATGAAAATATTATTTATGCACTGAAATTCTTAAAATAATAACTTAGTATTATAAAACAAAATGCTATTTTGACACAACAAATATAAAATAAAGAGCAATTATGTATGAATATAGGTCATTATTGTAAAATTAGATAAATAGTTTAAAATGCTAATATAATTATATGGAATGAAATAAAATATTTGAAACATATATTATAGGATAAAAATAATAATTTAGGTAACCAAGTCATCACAAAATAATTTAAAGGGATAATTACTGGATATTTATATAATTTAAATGCAAGCAAATTAATTTAAGAGCTCTAAAAATATGAACATTTATAGGAAATGCTTGTATAGATTTGTAAACTTAAATAATGATGCATAAAATATTATTTTGAAGGAATGTATATATTTTAAAAAATATGAGGGCAAAATTGGGTATCAACACCCGCCCCAACAATATAAACTTAAAAATAAATCTGTTGCAGCGTGCAACCCGCTCCAACAATATAATTAAACAACTCTTAAATATAAAAATACTCCAATAAATACCACATTTAATAAGAAATTATTCGGCAAAAAAGCATACAATTATTATGATTTATTTAGGAAACAAACAATGACAAGTAGCAATTAATTGTGAAAATTAAGGATGTGACAACCCAATTTCACCTGTATGTCGTGATGGCGCCCAACACTACAGCTAGGCAAGCCAACTAATAAATTAAGCATACATTGATAAAAGTTAAAACCAAAAAATCCCAAACTCTACCAACGTGTGTGCCAAGACCTGGTGCCACAAGTGCATGAGCATCTAGTAGATAATACAAAACCTCAAATACTGTCTGAAATGAAATAGACAGAATATAAATATAAGGAAACGACACTGGTAGCTGCAGAACGGCTCAGAAAGGCAGCTCACCACTATGCCTCGGGATGACGTGGATATGTGATGATAGGTCCTCCACTAGTACCTGTCTCAAATCCTGCACAAAAAGTACAGAAAGTGTAGTATAAGTACGTAAACAACATGTACTCAGTAAGTATCAAGCCTAATCTCGAAGTGGTAGAGACGAGATGACCGACTTTGACACTCACTATGAGTCAATGATAATAACTGAAATAAAAATAGGATGTTTAAATCAGCATGATTTTTAAATTTACAATAATTTATTTAATCAGCGGAAATAATCAAATTCCTTCAATTCGAATAATATCCAGTTTATCAATTAAATCTCATTTACAGGAGTAACAATTAATTCCTTAACAAACAAGAATAATAATTCATTAAATTCCAAGAATTTCTAATTTATCAATTAGCTTCACAAGCTGAAATAAATTATTTAATATCTTATAATTATTATTATTAAGCACGATTTCTGCCAAGGACGTACGGCCAGATCCAGAGTGTCGTGTACACTGCCGAGGGACGTGCGGCGGCGCGATCCATAGATGCATCTATCCTGCTGAGGCATTCGGCCCGCTACACAAGAGGTTTTCAGAGTATATTTATTATGAGATAAATTCGGGAGGAAGATCAATTACTTTTAACAATTAATAATTTAAATAAAGCATATGAGGTTTTCATCCTTTAATATCTTTATCTAACAATTCACAATATATTCAAAATATCAATTAATATTAGTTAATCAAAGAATACAATTTACACAAGTAATGCATGCTTTGAGTTCTAATTTACCCGGACTTTAGCATTAATAGTAGCTACGCACGGACTCTCGTCACCTCGTGCGTACGTAGCCGCCGCAATTAGCAATAATTATTTAATTTTAATCACCTATGAGGTAATTTCTCCCTCACAAGATTAGACAAGAGACTTACCTTGTCTTGCTCTAATTTAACCCACTAGAAGGCCTTTTCCACGATTATCCAACCCTGTCTGGCTCGAATCTAGCCCAAACAATTCGATATAATCACTAAAACTTATATGAATCAACTCTATAAGAAAATACTACAATTTTAATACAAATTCCGAAATTAATTAAATATTCTTTCATGGGGCCCACATCTCAGAATCCGGCAAAAGTTATAAAATTCGACAACCCATTCAATTACGAGTCCAACCATACCAGTTTCGCTCAAATCCGACTCTGAATCGATACCGAAATCTCAAAATTTCATTTCTATGAGATTTCTAAACTTTTTCAAAACTTCAATCAAAAACCACTAATTTATGGTGAAAACAATGATATACTTGTATATGTAGACCAAATCTGAGTTAGAATCACTTACCCAAATATTGTTCCCTTGAAAATCTGCCAAAAATCGTCTCTGCTCAAACTCAAGTTCGTCAAAAATGGCAAATGGGACGAATGCCCTCTTTTTATAACACTGCCCAACACTTCGGAACTGGGCCTCGATCAGGGCCTCGATCGAGGCTTTGATCATGGCCCTCGAGCCTAGGCCTCGATCGTGGCTTTGATCACAGGATCGAGCCTGGACCTCGGTCATGGCCTGCCTTCGATCAGGACATCAAGGCTGTGCCTTCGATCAGGGCATCGAGCATGTGCCTTCGATCGGGACATCGAGGTTGGGCCTTCGATCAGGGCATCGAGCATGTGCCTTTGATCAGGACATCGAGGCTGGGCCTTCGATCAGGGCATCGAGCATATGCCTTCGATCAGGGCATCGGGCATGTGCCTTCGATCAGGGCATCGAGCATGTGCCTTCGATCAGGGCATCGAGCATGTGCCTTCGATCAGGACATCGAGCCTTAGCTTCGATCATGTCCTCGAGCTGGACCTTCGATCATGGCTTCGATCTCGAGCTTGAGCCTGAGCCTCGTCAACCCTGGGCTCGACACCCGAGCTCGATATTTGGGTTCGATCTGGGGCTCAATCACAGCCCAGAATATACAGCAGAAGGGAAAATTGCAGCAGCTTTTTAAGTTCAACTATTTATCTCTTAACCATCCAAAATTCACCCGAGGCCTTCGGGACCTCAACCAAATATACCAACAAGTCCTAAAATATCATACGAACTTAGTCGAACCTCTAAATCACATCAAACAACGCTAAAACCATGAATCATACCCCAATTCAAGCTTAATGAAACTAAGAGTTTTTAAATTCTACATTCGATG
>AWOL01S0004663.1:3567-22954 GCA_000715115.1 Nicotiana otophora | reverse complement strand
TATATATATATATATATATATATATATATATATATATATATATAAACTTGGGATGTAGTTCTCTGGGCTGGATTTACCATATACAGTATTAAGTGATTGAGTATTCCGAGAGTATGAATACACGAGGTTTCCATTGTGTTACCTAACATACAACATATATTTTGGCATGCGGATATAGATATGTCATATTCCTCATATCATGCACATTATATCTATTTTTATTGTACTGAGTTTAACTGTTGAACTTGAAAGCATGCCTACATTTCTGTGCTGCTATTTCTATACTGGATTGCACCTGTTGAGCTAGTCACTACTGTCATGACCCAAACCAATAGGCCATGACGGGCACCCGATACCTTACTCAACCGAGCACCAACGTAACGTCTATTTTCGTATCATACTACTATAGGTAGAATAAAACATGAGGAAATATTCAACTTGATATATCGACTTATAATTATGACATACCGGCCTATAAGGCCGGCATGATCCTTTATATACTCAAAATATAGGTCGACAAGGCCATACAAGTATCTGTATACATGACATATGTCTACAAGCCTCTAAGAGTATATAAATATCATAAAGGTATGGATAGAACTCATCCATACCAATCAATACATGTCCTAATCATACTAACCAAATAAGCAACTCCAGAGCAACACCAAATAAAGTGGATACTGTTGTCAAACTAAAGGGGTCATCTTTATATATTGGGCCTTTATACTATGAGTTTAATTTATATATAACGTCAATGTAAATAACTTTTTATACTATATATCAGGTCATCCAAAGAATATCTCTATGTAAGTCTCTTTAAAATATAGGATTTGTATTGTTGAAAATAAGATAAATTATTTGTTATAATATGTAAAGATAGTCTGATGATGTAAAACAATATCGTTACACTAATGATCATATAATTTATAACTCTTTGAGTATTAACCGAGATGGAACTAGAATTGATAACTCACATTATTAACAGACTCAGCATACTTCAAGATCTTGAAATAAACGGTGGATTTGCAGTCGTACCCTATATTTGTTCCACTTTTAACATGTACCATATTTTTAAAAATTATTGATTTGGTAGCCAGCTGAAAAAAAATCCATAATAATATGACAATTACACCCTTGATAAAATATTAATCGCGTGATCTGCAACCTCATTCGTGAAAAGCGATCTCCTCCTCTCCTCTTAGCAGCTTTATCAAAAAACCAGAAACTTGTCCAGATTCATCTTCAGAATCACACTTGCATGAAGTTGTTTCACCTTGAAGCTAAAACTTCATGCTAATATAGCATGAAAGTTTTTCATATTGAAACTAAAACTTCATGCTAATATATCATGAAGTTGCTTCACATGAAAGCTAAAACTTCATGCTAATATATCATGAAGTTGCTTCACATGAAAGCTAAAACTTCATGCTAATGCATGCTGGAGTTATTATCCTGCAGTTTACAGTTTTGTCATGAGTTTTATCCAAAACTTCAGTTTAAATACGCTGAAGTTATTTAGTTCGTTTGCTAAAACTTCAGTTTAAACATGCTGAAGTTATTTAGTTCATTTGCGTAAACTTCAAACTAAACATGCTTAAGCTTTTTAGTTCATTTGCTAAAACTTCAGACTAAACATGCTTAAGTTTTTGTCTTGCAGTATGTAATTTTCTAATGAGATTTTGCTAATGCATGATGAAGTTATTTAGTTCATTTGCTAAACTTCAGACTAAACATACTTAAGTTATTTAGTTCATTTGCTAAAACTTTAGAATAAATATGCTTAATTTTTTTAGTTCATTTGCTAAAACTTCAGATTAAACATGCTTAAGTTTTCTAGTTCATTTGCTAAAACTTCAGACTAAATATGCTTAAGTTTTTGTCGTGCAGTATGTAATTTTCTAATAATTTTTTGCTAATGCATGCTGAAGTTATTTAGTTCATTTTCTAAAACTTCACACCAAAACATGCTGAAGTTTTGTCCTGCAGTTTACAGTTTTGTCATGAGTTTTATTCGAAACTTCACTCTAAACAAGCTGAATTTTTTAAGTTCATTTGCTAAAACTTTAGACTAAGCATGCTTAAGTTTTTGTCTTGCAGTATATAATTTTCTAATGCATGCTGAAGCTATTTAGTCCATTTGCTAAAACTTAATACCAAAACATGCTGAAATTTTGTCCTACAGCCTACAATTTTATCAATAGTCCTGAAGGGCAAAATTGTCTTTTTAAAACGCTTTTAACAAAAAAAAGTTAGGCAGAGATGCAAACAGAAAAACAAAACGAGTATAAGTTGAAAAGCAATACATGTTTTACCAAATAAACAGCAAACAACTCTAATACTGAAACTGAGTAATATTGAGATGCAAACAGGCATGAAAAACAACGATCCACTTGCCACGGTTGACGTAAAAATGCGAATGTGCGATAGAAAGTTACTTTTTTCTTTAATTGGTTAGTCGGTTATTGAAAGATCATATTCTTTTGATTCCTTATTAGCATGGCCCGAAATTCCTACCTTCTGAACCGTGATGGCGCCTAACATTTCACTTGCTAGGCTAGCCAACGTTAGAATAATATTATCCATTTCTAAAAAAATTTAAATTAATTAATAATAAAGAAACAAATGTGAAAATAAAGTTTGAAATAAAGTAAATAATTCATAATAATAGTGATGTTTAAATACCATCCCATAACTGGTGCCACAAGTGCACGAGCTACTAGAATAATACAAATAAACGTTTGAATGAAAATAAAGTCGTCTAAAAGAAATACACAACTATGATAAAGTGGAAGAGGACTTCAGAACTGCGAACGCCATGCAGCTGTACCTCAAGTCTCCTGCGAATAGCTGAATCCGAGCAAGTCTACTGTGCGCCACTAGGATCAACTCTGATATCTGCACAAGGAGTGTAGAGTGTAGTATGAGTACAACCGACTCCATGTACTCTGTAAGTGTCGAGCCTAACCTCGACGAAATAGTGACGAGGCTAAGGCAGGTCGCTTACATTAACATGTACGCATTAATAATAATAATAATAATAATAATAATAATAATAATAATAATAATAATAATAATAATAATAATAATAATAATAATAATAATAATAATAACAGGAATAGAAATAATACCGGTAAATCATATCCAAAATTGAAGACAATTCAGCAGTCATAATCCCTCAATTTATTTTCGTTGCGGCGTGCAACTCGCTCCAACAATATAACTTAAAATAAATCAGTTACGGCGTGCAACTCGATCCAATAATATAATCTTTCAATTAAATTTCGTTGCGGCGTGCAACCCTGTCACGACCCAATTTCACCTATAGGTCGTGATGGCGTCGGACACCGCTGCCAGACAAGCCAACAATAAATACTAAATAAATTCTCATTTTAATATTTTTGAAGTCATAGTTGTTCCCCTCAATTAAATAGCAGAAGATGACATTTACCAAATACGTACTAATATCTTTAAAAATTTCCAATACAGTGTAACCCATAATCATCCCAAAACCCGGTGTCACAAGTGCATGAGCATTTACTAGGGAATTAAAATAAAATACAACATCTATCTAGAATACAAATTAGACAGGAAAATATAATAACTCTGAAGGAGACTCTGTTAGCTGCGGATCGTAATATAGAATGCAGCTCACCTATGTCCCCACAATTATTAACCACACCTTTGCGCCCACAAGGCCGCTATACATATATGTACCTGCACAATAAAATATACAGCAAGTGCAGTATGAGTACAAAAACAACGTGTACCCAGTAAGTATTAAGCTTAGTATCGAAGAGGTAGGGACGAGATGGCCGACTATGACACTCACTATGGGTTAATAATATTAAGTAATCATGAAAATAGAAATATTTATATCAACGTGATTCACAGAGTTAACAATAATTCTTTTTAACCCGCATAAGTAATTTAATTCCTTCAATTCCAATAAATCTCAGTATATTAATTAAATTCCTTCAATTCAAATAATTTCTAATCTATTAATTAAATCCTTCAATTTTAATAAAAATTTCAATTTATCAAATAGCTTTACAAACTGCAATTCAATTTCAATAAATTTCCAATTTATCAAATAACTTTACAAGTTGTAATAAACTGTCCAAGTATCGTGTAATTATTATTATTATTAAGCACGATTTCTGCCGAGGTCGTACGGCCCGTTCCAGAGTTTCGTATACACTGTCGAGGGACGTGCGGCGCGATCCATAGATGCATCTATCCTGCTAAGGCGTTCGGCCCGCTCCACAAGAAAGGAGGACATTTTCTTATGTACCTCCGGAAGGAGAGTATATTTATTATAAGATAAATTCGGGAGGAAGAACAATTTCTTTTAACAATTAATTAATTTAAACAGAAAATCAAGCATATGAGGTTTCCATCCTTTAATATCTTTATCTAACAATTCACAATATATTCATATGTATATATATATATATATATTTCAATTTATATTTATTAAACAAAGCATAGAACTTATACAAGTAATTCATGCTTTGAGTCCTAAACTACCCGGACTTTAACATTTAATAGTATCTACGCACGGACTCTCGTCACCTCGTGCGTACGTAGCCCCCGCAATTAGCAACAATTGTTCAATTTAATACCTATGGGGTAATTTCCCCCTCACAAGATTAGACAAGAGACTTACCTCGTCTTGCTCCAATTTAATCCACTAGTAGGCCTTTTCCTCGATTATCCAACTTCGATTGGCTCGAATCTAAACAAAAATAATTCGATACAATCACTAAAAATTATAGGAATCAATTCTATAAGAAAATACTACATTATTAATAAAAATCCCAAAATTAATTAATTATTCGACTGTGGGGCCCACATCTCGGAATCTGGCGAAAGTTATGAAATCCAACAACCCATTCAATTATGAGTCCAACCATACCAGTTTCACTAAAATCCGACTCCGAATCGATACCGAAATCTCCAAAATTCGTTTCTATGAGATTTCTAAAATTTTCCAAATTTAAATCTCAAAACACTAATTAAATGGTAAAAATAATGATATATTTATGTTTATAGACCAAATCCAAGTTAGAATCACTTACCCTAATGTCTTTTCCTTGCAAATCTATCAAAAATCGTCTCTGCTCAAGCTCCAATTTGTTAAAAATGGCGAATGGGACGAATGCCCTCTTTTATAATTCTGCACAGGCAGCCTCGATCCACAGTCTCGATCCTCAGCCTCGATCAGCCTCGATCCTCGACCTCGATCCTCAACCTCGATACTCGGCCTTGATCCACAACCTCGATTCACAACCTCGATTCATAACCTCGATCCACAGCCTCGATTCACGACCTCGATCCTTGGCCTCGATCCTCGGCCTCGATCCTTATCCTCGATCTTGTGAGCTCGATTCTTGGGCCTCGATTTTGGGCCAGAATTTCCGGCAGAAAGGAAAAATTGCAGCTGCTGTTTTAAGTCCAACTTGTGATCCGTTAACCATCTGAAGCTCACCCGAGGCCCTCGGGACCTCAACCAAATATACCAGCAAGTCCTAAAACATAATACGAACTTGTTCGAAACCTCAAATCACATAAAATGACGTTAAAACCACGAATTATGCTCCCATTCAAGCTTAATGAAACTTAAAATTTCCATCTTCTACATTCGATGTCGAAACCTATCAAATCAACTCCGATTGACCTCAAATTTTACACACAGTGCATAAATGAGATAACGGAACTGTCAAAAAGTCAACTCCTCAGTCAAACTTCCAAACTTAAATTCTTGCTTTTAGCCATTTCAAGCCTAATTTAACTATGGACTTCCAAATAAAATTTCGAATACGCTCCTAAATCCAAAATCACAATACGAAGCTGTTGGAATCATCAAAATTCTATTCCGGGGTCATTTTCACATAATTAGACATCGGGTCACTATTTGAACTTAAACATTTTAATTGTTTTCATCCAAATTCCATATCTCGCGCTAGGTAACTCGGAATTTAATTCCGGGCATACTCCCAAGTCCCAAATCACGATACGGACCTACCGAAATTGTCAAAACACTGATCCGAGTCTGTTTGCTTATAATGTTGACCAAAGTCAAACTTGGCCTTTTAAAGCCAACTTAAGGAACAAAGTGCTTGGATTTCAACCCAAACACTTCTAAATCCCGAACCAACTATCCCGACAACTCATAAATCATTTAAAGCACATATGAGAAGTTTTATTTAGGGTAACGGGGTTCTAAAAGTCAAAACGACCGGTTGGGTCGTTACATCCAGAATTCTCCACCATGCCTATTTCCAACCTATGAATGACGTATCTATCACTACACGATGCACCAATACAGGGTTGCATACCTTTGTTGAATTTAGACCATGCACCGCATCATTCACATGACTATAATAACATCCTCCGATAACAATAGCTAAATTTCCACGAATCTGATGTTCACAATACACCTCATGATACATATAAGTCCTGTTCCAACTCTTGAAATGCTTCCACGATGGAAGAAATGTGTAGAAATTGATAACCAACTGCCGAGTCAACAATTATTGAGTTTCTCCTTCTGACAAGAATCATTGCCTCATTATAACCAAATAATGGTACTTGCTCTTTANTTTTATTTAGGCAAATAAGCCTTAGAGCCCAATTCTAACATCCAGAATTCTCCACCCTACCTGTTCCAACCTATGAATGTCGTATCTATCACTACACGATGCACCAATACAGGGTTGCATACCTTTGTTGAATTTAGACCATGCACCGCATCATTCACATGACTATAATAACATCCTCCGATAACAATAGCTAAAATTCCACGAATCTGATGTTCACAATACACCTCATGATACATATAAGTCCTGTTCCAACTCTTGAAATGCTTCCACGATGGAAGAAATGTGTAGAAATTGATAACCAACTGCCGAGTCAACAATTATTGAGTTTCTCCTTCTGACAAGAATCATTGCCTCATTATAACCAAATAATGGTACTTGCTCTTTATTACACTTCATATAATCCGATCGCACAGATCATGAATCCAATAATCTCGCCTCACCAAGTATAAGCTACTCAGGAAATAAACCACCTCAGACACGATCAAAAAGCCTCATATGACGCCACAATGAGCTCATAAGCTACGGACTCAATTACGATACATAAGAAATACGAACTCTGGAAAGGATTTCTCGACCCACGTGACTAATTAGACAACAGAAAAGGTGTCATGAACCTTCCTCAGAAAATGGGACACAAAACACACAAAATAGAATATAGGGGACTGTACTCAACATCACACTATTACGGCGTACAACCCGATCCAAACAACATACCCGTGGCGGCGTACCACCCGATCCCCACGAAAAGAATCTATAAGAAAATACTTACTGATCTAGAATGCTCATTACTACAAAATATCTGAATATCGGACACAAGCACGCTCAGTGCATAATAGCATCCCTGGAAGGACCGATAGCGCCATACGCTACAAAACTCAAGTACAACTAAGGTACGATATATGATCTGAATCTCGAGAGCCATCATGCTCACATAACACCATCGCTACGTGGAACCTAATCACATAAGAAATTTATCAAGCCGTTTCATAACTCACACAGCACAATATAGTATTACATGAAATAACCGACGACGAAACGACATCCAACGTATGAATACTACTCCATAGGGAGCTTTTATGCTGAAATGAACACATCCGACCTGATATAGAGCCCGTATTCATATTTAAATCCATCCACAGACCTCAAGCGATTCTGATCGCACCGTACTAGGCTAATAACCTTTCAAGGATCCATAATACCCCTTTTCCCATAACACACAAGAATAGCCATCATAATCGGAACAAACTTCCAAAGTCCACAACCAAATGAACCGAGCGCCCTCCAAGCATAAATTCTCAAATCAGCGGTATTACCACAATCTTCATACTTGGTTTCAATCTTCACTCAATCAAGTGACTACATGTCACTCTTACACAATCTTTCCGTGAGACACGCTCCCACGACCTTTCGCACCAGGTAACAAGTCTGCACATACATGCTACCAGTTGCACTAATGTTGTAAAGCATATCAAGAATCCACAAATCAATACGCAAGGTCTTGTACACCTGACATCGACCTTAGATGATGCCAAAAACAATACCATTTTACTTTAAACATCTAAATCCCTTTCCTGCTAATTCGAGCTCATGACATCCTTGTCAACACCGAAACGAAATCTAAAATCCTCAACTTTCGAATCCCATGCTACTTAGTGCACTTAACCACGCCAATGCGCAGGAGTACAAGAATTCCATCATAACTCCCGAACCACTAATAGGGTAAACACTTCATCATATACAAACCTTCTTCTTAACTCATTTCAAGAGAACCATTGCAACACGTGACTGAATTCCCATATCCGTAGAAAATATCGGCCTCAAGTAGTGGTCTAAACCACCATAAATCTTCTGGGATCCCTCTACACATAATATGTCATAATACTTGAATTCCTCTAAATAAGATCAATTAAGGAGGCCATCAAGCCTCGCATGTACCGCCACAAATCACATGCATAATTCAATGCGCTGAAGGAACTGATCATTGCCACCATCGTGCCGATTCA
This sequence comes from Nicotiana otophora, assembly GCA_000715115.1. NCBI lineage: Eukaryota > Viridiplantae > Streptophyta > Magnoliopsida > Solanales > Solanaceae > Nicotiana > Nicotiana otophora. The sequence goes on along the minus strand of AWOL01S0004663.1, from coordinate 14,349 downwards.
ACCATTGTTAGCCGATCCATCTTTTCTCAATTTACTCTCAACTTGACTTAGAATATAATAATAGCTCCATTCATTACATCACAAACTCAAATCCACACTCATCTCAAGTGACCTTATTTCACGAGACCACTCTATTTTGCAAACCCTCTACTTATCTCATATCCTTTCTTGTGCGTATTTTTGTTTTTACATCTTCAACTGGTACACCCATTCTGATACTTCTTTTATGAATCCGAAGTTATTTTCTTCCGTTTCTCTAATGCTACACCACAACCTGAAGATAACGTAGAGTACTCCAAGCCCCGTTTCATAATCTGCTGCAAAAGCTCGATACTCAATCATACTATAGACTCGAGATCCTTAGACACCACACTTTAAATTTTTGAAATCCACTAGGAATGTTATTGAGAGTCACTTGCTCTGACTTGTTCCCAAACATGATCAATTCCAAGGCCCTGCTAGCACATGGACATTTTATCAAGGAAACATTCGACTGTTTCACTTTCATGTGCATTACATCTACACGAAGCATAAACTCTAAGTATTCCAAAAACTTGAATGTGAATTGATAAGGCCAAATATGGCATATATTCTCCAAATACTTTGCTCAAATCACCACTGATGTTTTCTTTACTTAGTTGCAATGACCCACCAATACACCGATAACCAGAAACCGCACAAGTTGACACTACGCAATCCAATCATAGACGGTGGGGCTCTCCCACTTAGCGTGAAGGTACAATTTACAAAATTCTGGAATCCACCAAGATTATTTCTTCATCGTTGACATGATCATGCACATGCAACTTGCCAAATTTCTCGAAATTCTTCTATTAACCTTTAATAAACACTCCAAACCACTAGCTATATTTACATATTAAATCTCTTACCGGGTAGCCAGTACAATTCTTCGCAGAAGCTTCGTCAATACCACACGACCGCTAATCTGCTTACAGGAGATAACCCACCTGTGGAAATTACATGCTGACATATTCCAACGTTGCTGCACTGGGTGCAATTACTACGAAATCAGTAGATCATCCTGAGTCTGAGCTCATTCACCAACTGCACCCATCCATTCACTTCTCATGGACGTCAACTAGAGGTGCGATAATACATTCCAATTCAAAGTCATGTTGTATCCTTCTTCATATCAAGCAACTCCCTCCTATTGTATCCAATCTTCCTCAATATAGCAGCTAATATTACAATTTAAGTTCGTAGACCTAGTCACTGTCCATTTTACATCCCAAATCACTCCAAACATTTCTGAAGACGTGTAATCATCCTACCACGTAACTCATGTGCTACCTTGCCACTCTCCCACTTTGGTCAACGCAACTACTCTGCTTCTGTTTTCTTACACTTGGCCTTTTCGGAACCTAACCACCGCAAGACACCTTCCACATGTCCTTCCTCATCCTTCACTGCCCAGTTGTTGCCTTAACTCAAAATGCGTCTCTGTAGCACTTGAACCAATAGCTCATTACCATCTTTAAACCTTTATGACGATCATCCTTCTCGAGATATCAATACTAGGAATGCTGCTTCGATCCTAAATCACTGCACACCGCGATCTCTAACGACTGCTTCCCCTATACAAATTCCTAACACCCTGTCGTGAAGGCGAGTTGAATAAAACCATAACACTGGCGAACCTTAACGCATTTTATAAGGCGATGACACCACATCAAAATTGAGAACTCTACCACACTCGAAAATGTCAAGCTTCATTACTTCATCAACCCCAAACCTGAACATTCATAGTCCGATTGCATTTTCTCTGCTGGAATTAAAACATGGAACCTCTGACTCATGTACTAAGAAAACCTTCTTTCAAATCGTTTACTACCCTGACACATATACGGGCATTTTACCATTTCATAAACACTGTGCGATAACAACGCACGAATCTTCATAACAATCAATGTCAAATCTCAAAACCTTAGGTAGTACTGATACTTAATTTGAAATGACAAAGCGGCCTTTTGCAAGGCGACGACAATAGCCCAATTAATTACACAGGGAGAAGCATCTTGTACTACATCTGTAGTACCATTAGAAATTTCCTTGATCCCCAATTTATAACAAACACTTCACGTCGCATAAGATTGAGTAGGAAGGGAATGAAGGCATAAGTCTCAAAGGAATCAAATCGCACGATGAGGAATCAAAAAGGGAAGTATTCTTAATAGCCTGTAGCCTCTCGAAGATAAGCACAGATGTTTCTGTACCGATCCACAAGACTCTACTAGACTTGCTCATGACTCGTGAGACCTACGCTAACCTAGTGCTCTGATACTATGTTGTCACGACCCAATTTCACTTATAGGTCGTAATGGCGTCGGACACCGCTGTCAGACAAGCCGAGTTGTTCCCCTCAATTAAATAGCAGAAGATGACATTTACCAAATATGTACAAATATCTTTAAAGATTTCCAATATAGTGTAACCCATAATCATCCCAAAACCCGGTGTCACAAGTGCATGAGCATTTACTAGGGAATTAAAATAACATACAGCATCTGTCTAGAATACAAATTAGACAGGAAAATATAATAACTCTGAAGAAGACTCTATTAACTGCGGATCGTAATATAGAATGCAGCTCACCTATGTCCCCACAATTATTAACCACACCTCTGCGCCCACAAGGCCGCTATACATATATGTACCTGCATAATAAAATATGCAGCAAGTGCAGTATTAGTACGAAAACAACGTGTACCCAGTAAGTATCAAGCCTAATATCGAAGAGGTAGAGACGAGATGGACTATGACACTCACTATGGGTCAATAATATTAAGTAATCATGAAAATAGAAATATTTATATCAACGTGATTCAGAGAGTTAACAATATTTTTTTTTAACCAGCAGAAATAATTTAATTCCTTCAATTCCAATAAATCTCAATATATTAATTAAATTTCTTCAATTCAAATAATTTCTAATCTATTAATTAAATCCTTCAATTTCAATAAAAATTCCAATTTATCAAATAGCTTTACAAGCTTCGATTCAATTTCAATAAATTTCCAATTTATCAAATAGCTTTACAAGCTGTAATAAACTGTCCAAGTATCGTGTAATTATTATTATTATTAAGCACGATTTCTGACGAGGTCGTACAACCCGATCCAGAGTTTCGTGTACACTGTTGAGGGACGTGCGACGCGATCCATAGATGCATCTCTCATGCCGAGGCGTTCGGTCCGCTCCACAAAAGAGGAGAACATTTTCTTATATACCTCCGGAAGGAGAATATATTTATTATAATATAAGTTCAGGTGGAAGAATAATTTCTCTTAACAATTAATTAATTTAAACAGAAAATCAAGCATATGAGGTTTTCATCCTTTAATATCTTTATCTGAAAATTCACAATATATTCATATATATATATATATATATCAATTAATATTAATTAAATAAAGAATACAACTTACACAAGTAACTCAAGCTTTGAGTCCTAAACTACCCGGACTTTAGCATTTAATAGTAGCTACGCACGAACTCTCGTTACCTCGTGCGTACGTAGCCCCCGCAATTAGCAACAATTGTTCAATTTAATCCCTATGGGGTAATTTCCCCCTCACAAGATTAGACAAGAGACTTACCACGTCTTGCTCCAATTTAATCCACTAGTAGGCCTTTTCCTCGATTATCCAACTTCGATTGGCTCGAATCTAACCAAAAATAATTCGATACAATCATTAAAAATTATAAGAATCAATTCTATAAGAAAATACTACATTTTTAATAAAAATCCCGAAATTAATTAAATATTCGACTGTGGGGCCCACATCTCGAAATCTGGCGAAAGTTATGAAATCCGACAACCCATTCAATTATGAGTCCAACCATAACAGTTTCACTCAAATCCGACTCTGAATCGATACCGAAATCTCAAAAATTCATTTCTAGGAGATTTCTAAAATTTTCCAAATTTAAATCTCAAAACACTAATTAAATGGTGAAAATAATGATATATTTATGTTTATAGACCAAATCCAAGTTAGAATCACTTATCCCAATGTCTTTTCCTTGAAAATCTATCAAAAATCGCCTCTGCTCAAGCTGCAATTTGTGAAAAATGGCGAATGGGACGAATGCCCTCTTTTATAATTATGCTCAGGCAGCCTCGATCCACAGCCTCGATCCTCGGCCTTGATCCTCAACCTCGATACTCGACCTCGATCCACAACCTCGATTCACAACCTCGATCCACAGCCTCGATCCTCGGCCTTCATTCACAACGTCGATCCATAGCCTCGATTCACAACCTCGATTCACAATTTCGATTCACAACCTCGATTCACAACCTCGATTCACAGCCTCGATTCACAACCTCGATCCACAGCCTCGATTCACAACCTCGATCTTTGGCCTCGATCCTCGGCCTCGATCCTCATCCTCGATCTTGTGAGCTCGATTTTGGGCCTCGATTTTGGGCCAGAATTTCCAGCAGAAAGGAAAAATTGCAGCATCTGTTTTAAATCCAACTTTTGATCCGTTAACCATCCGAAGCTCACCCGAGGCCCTCGAGACCTCAACCAAATATACCAACAAGTCCCAAAACATAATATGAACTTATTTGAAACCTCAAATCACATAACACGACGCTCAAACCACGAATTATGCTCCCATTCAAGCTTAATGAAACTTAAAATTTTCAACTTTTACATTCGATGTCGAAACCTATCAAATCAACTCTGATTGACCTCAAATTTTACACACAAGTCATAAATGAGATAACGGAGTTATGAAAATTTTCGGAACTGGATTCCGACTCTGGTATCAAAAAGTCAACTCCTCGGTTAAACTTCCAAACTTAAATTCTTGTTTTTAGCCATTTCAAGCCTAATTTAACTATGGACTTCCAAATAAAATTCCGAATGCTTTCCTAAATTCAAAATCACCATACGGAGCTGTTGGAAGCATCAAAATTCTATTCCGGGGTCGTTTTCACATAATTAGACAGCATGTCACTATTTGAACTTAAACATTTTAATTATTTTCATCCAAATTCCATATCTCGGGCTAGGAACCTCGAAATTTGATTCCGGGCATACTCTCAAGCCCCAAATCACGATACGGACCTACCGAAACTGTCAAAATACTGATCCGAATCTGTTTGCTCATAATGTTGACCAAAGTCAAACTTGGCGTTTTAAAGCCAACTTAAGGAACCAAGTGTTCCGATTTCAACCCAAACACTTCTAAATCCCAAACCAACTATCCCGACAAGTCATAAATCATTTAAAGCACATTCGAAAAGTTTTATTTAGGGTACCGGGGTTCTAAAAGTCAAAACGACCGGTTGGGTCGTTACAAACCCGCTCCAACAATATAAACTTAAAAATAAATCCACTGCGACGTGCAACCCGTTCCAACAATAGAAACTTAAAAATAAATCCGTTGCGGCATGCAACCCGCAACAATATAAACTTAAAAATAAATCCGTTGCGGCATGCAACCCGCAACAATATAAACTTAAAAATAAATTTATTGCGACGTGCAACTCGCTTCAACAATATAAACTTAAAAATAAATCTGTTGCGGCGTGCAACCCGCTCCAACAATATAATTAAACAAATCTTAAATTTAAAAATACTCCAATAGATACAACATTTAATAAAAAATTATTAGGCAATGAAGCATACAATTATTATGATTTATTTAGGAAACAAGTAAGGACAGGTAGCAATTAATTGTGGAAATTAAGGATGAAATAGGCATTTTTAATAATTAGTATGCTAACTGTCAAGAAGCAATTAAGTCACATAAATCAATTAAGTATGTAGTAATTATAGCATGGATTCAAGGCATGATATTGAGCAAGGAATATAAGAGAAATATTTAATATAATAATTAATTCATGATTTAAAATAATTTATGATTTTTCAAGTAATTATGCAAACAAATAATTTGACGACGTATAGACACTTGTCACCTCGCCTATATGCCATTACACATTAAATTCTCTTAACAAATAATCGAAGGGTTCTATTCCCTTAAGTCAAGATTATCCACAACACTTACCTCGGTCCAACTTCAAGACTCCAATACACCTTTACCCCACGAATTCGTGTCCGAAAGCTTCAAATTTAATCACAAACAATTCAACATACTCAGCACGAATCGAAGGAACTAATTCCATATGAAATTTTAAATATTTTGGACTAAAATCCAAAATTTATTTTAAAAATCGACAGTGGGACCCACGTCTCGAATCCCGAAAAAACTCACACTCATTTCGATACGAGTTCAACCATACAACAGTTATCGAATTCCGACATCGGACTGCCTTTCAGATCCTCAATAAAAGTCTTTGAAGATTTCTATCATTTTCAATCCAATCTTTACCCAATTGAACTCAACAATCTTCCCACAACCTTATTGGTACAAACATGTATAACTAATACTCTCACATCCAAGAATCACACTCACAATTACCCATCTTTAACCAAACTCGACATTGAAGACTAAGGGTTAGAACCTTAACTTTTAGATGAAGATCTTGTGATTAACTTCCTTGATTCTTGAAAATTGGTGCAAGATTAGATGATTACAATGCTAGGTTTCTTCATTCTCTCTCTAACATGATCTAACCTTTCTCTAAAACCCTCATAAAAATCCCCCAAAATAAGCCCCAGGGGCTATTTATCAAAATGGGGTCGGGTTATGAAAATAGAAAAATTAACCCTCCGAAATCAGGTCTGCGGTCGCATAATTGACCGCAAAATGGGTATGCGGGTTGTACAATGCACCGCAGAATCGGTTCCCAGAAATGGGCTTCACTGGAGAGATCTGCGACCAGTTTTACAGTCGCATAACCACTTCTGCAATCGCATAATGGTTCTGCGATCGCAGATTTGGCACCAGACTCGCTTTCTGCTAGCCTTTGGTAATATGGTCATAACTTCTTGTATGAGTGTCCAAATGATAAACGGTTTGAAGAGTTAGAAACTAGACTCGAATATCTTTCATTTGATAGAAGATCATCACATTATTCCTTATATATAGGTATATATGCTCGTTCAAAGTTTGGTCTTGTGCGTACCCATTTAAAAGTTTAGTCTATTATGCAATTTTCCAACTTGACTTAGACTTAGGCATCTCCTTAGACCCCACATCACTTATAATATACCTCGTACATTTGTTATCATATACAATTGGTATCCATAATATTAATAATGCTCAAATGAGAAGTAGAGTCCGCCCCCAAACACAAAACATAACTTATCTCTTCTTTCACCCATTTCAATTTCTCAAATTTTTACTAATTTCCAAAATTTCCAAAAATTTCGCTAGAGTTTCATTTGTAACTGGTTTTATCCACCTGCTAGAGAATCCCAGAAACCAATCCTAACAGCACATACATAATCCAATCAACGTAACACAACATGAAAACAATACTAACAGTGGCATCATAAGCAATATATTACTAGAAAAGGAACACCATTAATATTAACTATTCAGGTGATATGTAACTCATGGCAGGTGAGCTCTCAACATTATCATAAAATACAGAAATGAACGTTTAAATTAAAGATGACATTTTTGGGTCATCACATTCTCCACGTACCCTACATAAATCCTAACACAAAGAATTTACAATCACAAAATAAAAAAGTCTATTATTTCCTTAAATCAAGTGGACAATACGTAATTAAGTAGGAAGGTTTAGTAGCCATGTGCATGGTTATAAATGCTTCGGATTGAATTCATCTTTAATCGAAACATGCACCGTACGGAGAAAATGGATTTGAAATCAAATCAATCCATTATTTTAAAAACAATCATCTCTACTTCATGGTAGGGGTAAGGTCTGCGTACACACTATCTTCGCCGAACCCCACTAATGAGATTATACTAGGTTGTTGTTGTTGTTGTTGTTGTTGTTGTATTTAAAAAAAATGAAGAAGCACATGCCGATGTAAATATTGAATTATTCAGAAATTTAGGGGTACATAATTATCAAGAGGTCTATAAATTACGACCTTTGAATCAAGTAATGATATATTCATACAAAACTTTTATAAAGAGTAAAACGTTATTCTTAGCATGGCGTTGCTTAAGCTTAATTGTATTGTCACTATTCTTATCATAACAACCACTAATTAGTATTCATCTCTAACTATTCTTCTATATGTATTTTGTTTGTTAATATGTGGCTTTTCACATACTTCATACGAATTGAATTCATTAATGTGGCATGCATGTGTATTATTATATGATATATAAATGTGTAATTTCTCATTTATTCTTAATAAGTGTTACTTTCTCCTTTTAGCGAACGTGATCATTTTTATTTTTATTCAATCATCGCATATATATCTACAGGGTTAAGAAAGATAATACGATTGTGAAGATGATCAAGTTGGAACATGCATCCAATACTTTTGCTTCAACGTCTATATATATGTGTTAAAAAATTTATTAAATAAATATAAATAATAAGTGTTGAACTTAGTAAATCCTGAGATAGTCTATGGTAAATTATAGTATGATTGAACTACTAAGTGTTTTGAAAAGTATTATTGAAAAATATTGTCAAGTATCTATTCGATCTAGTCTATTCATAAGAGGTGTTAATCTATTCGTTAATTAATCCTCCACTTAAACCCCAGGGGTACGTAATTCAAGTCGTGATAGCAAAGGATCTGCTGCTGCATAGAGAAACCTACAAGCAAGTCTTACATTGATTTCCTTTTAAAACTAAAAAGACCAGGAAAGAAAAAAGAAATTTATTAATCTTAAGGAAAACAATATATGTTAATAATTTTTTAACATCTCTCCCAATTATGTACTTTGACTTCTGTGTATTTTAACTTTTGTATTGTTAAGGTGCCTCCTATTATTTTCTGAAATTCTAAATAAGATATGGATCGACTAATCTTCTCAGTTTTTAGGCTCAAAAGATTTACAATGAAAATTGGATAATGTAAAATTAATTTCTTATTTATTTTCTGTAGGTGATTTATAATTTTTAATATTTGGCCTTAAGTCACTTATTAGTGTTAAATATACAGATAAAATCACTAATCTCCAATCATGTACACTTCATTCAATTAAACATTATGAATACTTGTAATAAACAAATATTATAAACAATTCAATTTGAACTTTTAAATCTAAATCTTAATACCCTACATAAATCCTAACACAGAATTTACAATTACAAAATAAAAAAGTCTATTATTTCCTTAAATCAAGTGGACAATGCGTAATTAAGTAGGAAAGTTTAGTAGCCATGTGCATGACGTAAGTGCTTCGGATTGAATTCATCTTTAATCGAAACATGCATCGTACGGAGAAAATGGATTTGAAATCAAATCAATCCATTATTTAAAAAAAATGAAGAAGCATGTGCGGCTGTAAATATTTCATTATTCAGAAAATTAGGCGTAGATACTTATCAAGAGGTCTATAAACTACGGCATTTGAATCAAGCAATGAGATATTAATACAAAATTTTATAAAGAGTAAAACGTTATTCTTAGCATGGCATTGCTTAAGCTTAATTTTATTATCACTATTCTTATCATAACAACCTCCTGTTAGTATTCATCTCTAACTATTCTTCTATACGTATTTTGTTTGTTAATATGTGGCTTTTCACATATTTCATAGGAATTGAATTCATTAATGTGGCATGCATGTCTATTATTATATGATATATAATTGTGTGATTTCTGATATAAAACCGATGATTGTTCGATTTGATAATTATTGTGATGACCCAAAAATGTCATCTTTGAATTTATAATTAATGATGTGTTCTAAGACCTCGAAAAGTGCTATTTATCATTCCTCGACTTGCGTGCGTAATCCGTAAAGATTTTTGGAAAGTTTTTATGTGAAAAATTGACTAAATATGAATTAGAGTTTTAAAACTCAATTGTGTTGCCTTTGGTCAACATTGTGAGCAAACGGACTCAGATCAGTATTTTGACATATCCGTTAGGTCCGTATCGTGATTTGGGACTCGGGCGTATGACCGGAATCAAATTCCGAGGTCCCTAGCCCGAGATATGGAATTTTGACGAAACATTTAAAAGTTTAAGTTCAAATAGTGACCGGATGTCTAATTATGTGCAAACGACCCCGGAATAGAATTTTGATGATTTCAACAGCTCCGTATATTGATTTTGGACTTAGAAGCGTGATCGAAATTTTATTTGGAAGTCCGTAGTGAAATTAGGCATAAAATGGCTAAAATATGAATTTAAAGTTTGGAAGTTTGACCGGGGAGTTGACTTTTTGATATCGGGGTCGGAATCCAGTTCTGAAAATCTTCACAGCTCCGTTATATTATGTATGACTTGTGTGCACAATTTGAGGTCAATCGGACTTGATTTGATAGGTTCCGGCAACGAATGTAGAAGTTGAAAATTCTTAGTTTCATTAAGCTTGAATTGGGCTATAATTCGTGGTTTTAGCGTTGTTTGATGTGATTTAGAGGTTCGACCAGGTTCGTATGATGTTTTAGGATTTGTTGGTATATTTGGTTGAGGTCCCGAGGGCCTCGGGTGAGTTTCAGATGGTTAACGGATCAAAACTTGGACTTAAAAAGCTGTTGCAATTTTTCCTCTTCTGTTGGGCATTCTGGGCTGTTATCGAGCCAGACGTCGAGCCCAGGCATCGAGCCCAGATACCGAGCCAGACATTGAGCCAGACATCGAGCCCTGGCATCGACCCCAGATATCGAGCCCAGGTATCGAGCCAAACATCGAGCCCAGACATCGAGCCCAAGCATCGAGCCCAGATATCGAGCC
>AWOL01S0004661.1:10354-21794 GCA_000715115.1 Nicotiana otophora | reverse complement strand
TTATCCCTTTCTCGAATGAGTCCAATTGACCCCTCTGAGTCCCATTGTTTATCGGTCTCTATCATGTTTACCCCTCCGTCCCTGTGATTCGGGAGAGGATTGTTACAGACATTGGGTGCAACCTCCTTTGCCTATATGACTTTGGTGTCAATTAATGTCTGAATCTTATCCTTTAAAGTACGACCCTCATCAATACTATGACCTTTCATGCATGATTGATAGGCATATGTGTTATTTGGATTGACCCATTGGGCGAAATTTTCCATGTCGACACTGGGAATGGGAGTGATATAACCGGCAACCTTCAATCTCTCGTAAATTGGTCTACAGGTTCAGCAATTGGGGTGTATTGTCTGGGTGGCCTGCGGTCAAAATATGGTCTAGGTTTTTGGTAGTTTTGGCGGGCTGGTGGTGAGTGGTAGTGTGCGGGTTGGGTGTTATAAGTATGGTAAGTTGTGGCAGGTTGTTGGTATCTGGGAGGTGAAGGATGATATGTTGGTGAAGGTGTTTGGTATGTGATAGGAGACTTCGGAACTTAGGCTACCATTACTGCACCTACTTCTTTCTTCTTAGTGATACCTCCTGACTACAGGGCCTTATTTGTGGCTTGGAGTGCTTCAAAATTTGTCACCATTCCGCTTTTGATCCATTCTTCTATTCTCTCTCCCAACTTGATGATATCAAAAAATTTATGGTTTTCCGTAACCATCAATCTTTCATAGTATTGAGGATCCTGAGCTCTGATGAAGAACTTATTCATCTGTTCTTTTTCCAGCACTAGCCTTACTTTTGCAGCTTCAGACCTCCACCGAGTAGCATACTCGTGGAAAGTTTCCGTTGGCTTCTTCTTGAGATTTTGAATATAGAAAATGTCTGGTGCATTTTCTGTGTAAAACCTGAACCGATCCATGAAATATGATGCCATGCCTACCCAATTAACCCATTTCTTTGGGTTCTGACTGATGTACCAAGACATGGCATCTCCAGTGAGGCTTCTCATGAACAACTTCATGCGGATTCTTTCATCCCTTCCAACTCCTACAAGTTTGTCCCAATATGTTCTCAAATGGGAGGTTTGAAACCCTCCGGCAGTTCTACGTTTGGCTGAATACACAAATCTTCATAGTTTAAAGCCTCAATGTCTTTACCCCCTTTCAACACCCTGGACCAGCTTGTGATATTCTTGAGTTCCTCTGCTATATTCTTGATGAACAGGTCCTTCTCGACGGATTCTGGTGTGTATGGGGTTTGTTGAGTGGGGTGAGGTAGAGTTTCTATGTATGTGGGGTTACTTTGGTGGATACCAGGGATTTGGGTGTAGTGATGATCATTGGTTGAGTTCTGCGGATCGGGGGTAGGTTGCAGTGTATTTTGAGGAGTATGGTAGGTAGTAGTTTGTGGATACTGAGTTGGAAGATGTTGGTGTTGAGGAGGAGTTGGAACTGGTGGAGGGTTAGGATTTTTAGGAGGTGTGGCGTTTTGATGAGGTGCGGGAGGGTTTTGTGGATGTTGGTTTGGTGTATTTTGAGGAGATGCTGGGTTTTGGGCATTCTGTTGGTTAATATCCGGGACGTTTAAGGTGAGGGAGAGGTTTGCTAAGTTGCGGACCTGCTCAAGTTCCCCTTGCAATTCCAGTATTTTCTGCTCCAATCGTAGAACCAAATCATTCTGTGCCGGAGTACTCTGACCATCTGAAGTTTCAACATTTTTCGCATGCGCATCGTTATTTTTCCTGATACCACTCATGTCATCCATCTTAGCCTTTCCCTTACTTTTAGGATCACTTGGAGGAGGAGGGGGTGGAGGGCCTCTTGATCTGGCATTATACGTTGATGATGCCAGTATGCAAGAACTAACCTTAGGGGATGGGAATAATTAAGACAAAGAAAAGTAAAAGGTAAACAAGTTAGTGGGGGATTTTGGAAGGATATTTGCAATATTTAAACATGTATTGAGGAATTATAAATTCGCATCCAAATTTCGCATCCTATACAGATAGAAGATGGCAATGAGAGAAATTATGAAGTACGGGAACTGACAAGGACCGGGCTAGGGGGCTGATCAGATAGGATAATAGAGCCGATGGATCCAAAAGGATAGAAGGGTACTGTTGGTTTGGGGTATCAACCTACACTTAGAAAGATATACACTGGTAAATTTAGGAAGAAGGCTTTTTTGCCAAAGTGTGTTTCGGGTCCAGATCAGAGCTCAACAATAGAGGATGACATCATTGATTGAATGGGATGACTGTTCGTGACAATGATCGAGGAATACCGTGACACCGACCATTCGTGATATCGAACTAGGAGAGGCCTTGCAGAATTGGACCGTCAACCCATCTCTGGTTCGCTGGGAGTTTTGGTAGCGTTGAATTATAGTAATTTTGAAAAACAAATGCACGGTCAATTAAGGATTGAACCGTTCCAGTACTCTTTTGTCAATTGCCTCCTTAAATGCTCAGACATTCCTTTTGATGAAATAAAAGAATTGATTTTCTTAAATTCACTGCAAATTTATCTTTTGTTTTTGTTTATACTTAGTTTTTATTTTCAGTACTCAAATTGATAAAAACTTGCATTTCGCGATTATGACATGTAACAAAACCCTCGAGCAGAAGAAACGAGACTGCGAGGAATACGACGAGAGCATGATGTATGAAAATTTCAAAAAAGAGATCGAGCAACTGGAAAACTAGAAGAAGCCCAACCTTGAACAAACAGAAGTAGTCAACTACATTGTCTCACATCGACTGCCCACCGATCTTGCCAGACCGTAAGTTAAATAAAATCCCAGAAAATTCATGCCAGATTTGAGTTTGAGGATAAAAAAAGAGGCCACTAAGAAGATAGAGGCAAATATGATGAGAGTCACCAATTATCCCACATCGTTGTCAAACATCATACAGGTGGCTGATAAGTGTGGATTGTAACCACTTATTAGTGCCTTCTTGCTTTAGTTTTAGTCCGAAAGTGCTGATTTTTTCTCACCAAACTAATGAAAGTGTGCAATTTGCAGGCATGTTGGAGAGTTGGACCTCAAGAAATAAATATAACTCAAAAAGGAGTGTTCCGGCTCATGAAGCAAGAGTAGTGCAGTAGGCCAAAAGTGCGGTCCGCAAAAGAAAGTGTGGACCGCAGAATTAACTCTGTGGCCGCAGATCTGGTACCTGAAGCTCAGAGGATATTTGGAAACAATGTGTGCGGATACAAAACATGGTCGCACTGAAAATATTTCAAAACGTTTAGAGAATGTGCAAAACGAACAAGTGTGAAGCCTTGCCAAAAGTGCATCCGTAGACGGAAAAGTGCGGCCGCAGAAGCTGTAGTGCAGCCGCAGACTGAATTGTGCGGCTGCAGAAGTCCTCCGCCTTCAGAGCTAAGAACAGTGTGGGCCGTTCATGGAATTTTGCGGTCGTAGAACCTCCCGAAGTGCATTTTTGTCAGTGAATTTTGGGCCATTATAAATAGGCGGGAAACACTTTTTTATAGCAAGTTTTGAAATATTTAGTGTTGTAGATGTTATACTTTACTTCTTTGGGTAATTAGTGACCATTTTGGAAGAAATATCAGTTTTATCAATTTAATATTGTTTTATGGCTTTAATTAGTTCTTCTTCTTTGTTTTCTTCAAACTCAATCAGGAGTAACTAGATTTTCTCTAGGGTTGTGACCCAATACTAGTCTGTAAACCTTTATGCGTGATTAATCTAATGCTTTTTTTATGATTGGGTGTTTATTATATAGCCTTGTTCATGCATTATTTCTAGAATTAATGCTTGCAAATATCCATTCATGCCTATTTGACTTGGTTCTTACTCGAGAAAGACGGACTTAATCTAGGAAAATGCTGGCTAATAAGAAATTAGGCTACATAAGGTTTTCGCAAGCCTAATTAAAGGGTTTGAACAGAGATAGAGAAAACCCCAACTTGAGCTCATATCAACTATTATTGGGTTTGAGAAAGCCAATTTGGGCAAATTAATCTATTACCGAGAGGTATTGAGTGGGTAATTTATAGTTGAGAGTTATAATACACCCCGGTCACTAAAACAAGCATTAGCGAGATTTACCCATTTGGCTAACACCTAGGTGAAGGTTACATCCCTAGGCTTTTTACCCATTTGATAAAAACAACAAAAACAATTACTCGTTTTCTAGTCTCTTTTCCTTAGTTGATCATTGCTAGTGTCCATTTTGGAAGTGCAATTGAGCTATTTCATTTACGCTCATCAAGTGTACACCCTAACACCTATATTTAACTCCCTGTGGAAATCGACCCCCACTCTTGTTGGGTACTATTCTTCCAACGATCGTTTCCACTCACTATTGAGTATGGATTAGGTGCGGATCAATTTTTGGCATCATTGCCAGGGAGGTTTAACAGTGTTATCTAAAAATTTGAGTATGTTATTGAAATATCTTCTTTCCCTTCCGTGTTACTAACTTGTTGAAGAAATCATAGGTACAAACATGGCGAACAATGAGCTCGAAAATATTCTACTGGGGGATAGGATAGTTAGGAGGAGCAACTCGATGAGGTACCTCAAGTTCCACAACTGAATCAAAGCGGCTGGGTTCCACAGGACAACCTGCCCGTACCACCCCCACCTCCACCACCTCAACCACAAGGGCACTACACCGGAGTTATTCTCAATAAAGATTATGCTAGTGCAATAGTCCCCCTCGTATTAGGGTGGAAACTTTCAAATTACCAATGTGATATTCACTGTGCTAGAGCAACGAGGCTTTTTCACCGGTGCGCTAAGTCAAAATACCTATAAACATTTGAAGGACTTTGTGGATACGTGTTGGGGGAGCAAGAAAACAAATGTTTCCGAAGTGCATAAGAATTGATAAAATCAACTAAGTTTATGGAAGGTCTGTCTTTCAACCTTATTTTTTGGACTTCCGTTAGGAATTGGAGAAAATGAAAAACATGAANAGTTTTATCAATTTAATATTGTTTTATGGCTTTAATTAGTTCTTCTTCTTTGTTTTCTTCAAACTCAATCAGGAGTAACTAGATTTTCTCTAGGGTTGTGACCCAATACTAGTCTGTAAACCTTTATGCGTGATTAATCTAATGCTTTTTTTATGATTGGGTGTTTATTATATAGCCTTGTTCATGCATTATTTCTAGAATTAATGCTTGCAAATATCCATTCATGCCTATTTGACTTGGTTCTTACTCGAGAAAGACGGACTTAATCTAGGAAAATGCTGGCTAATAAGAAATTAGGCTACATAAGGTTTTCGCAAGCCTAATTAAAGGGTTTGAACAGAGATAGAGAAAACCCAACTTGAGCTCATATCAACTATTATTGGGTTTGAGAAAGCCAATTTGGGCAAATTAATCTATTACCGAGAGGTATTGAGTGGGTAATTTATAGTTGAGAGTTATAATACACCCCGGTCACTAAAACAAGCATTAGCGAGATTTACCCATTTGGCTAACACCTAGGTGAAGGTTACATCCCTAGGCTTTTTACCCATTTGATAAAAACAACAAAAACAATTACTCGTTTTCTAGTCTCTTTTCCTTAGTTGATCATTGCTAGTGTCCATTTTGGAAGTGCAATTGAGCTATTTCATTTACGCTCATCAAGTGTACACCCTAACACCTATATTTAACTCCCTGTGGAAATCGACCCCCACTCTTGTTGGGTACTATTCTTCCAACGATCGTTTCCACTCACTATTGAGTATGGATTAGGTGCGGATCAATTTTTGGCATCATTGCCAGGGAGGTTTAACAGTGTTATCTAAAAATTTGAGTATGTTATTGAAATATCTTCTTTCCCTTCCGTGTTACTAACTTGTTGAAGAAATCATAGGTACAAACATGGCGAACAATGAGCTCGAAAATATTCTACTGGGGGATAGGATAGTTAGGAGGAGCAACTCGATGAGGTACCTCAAGTTCCACAACTGAATCAAAGCGGCTGGGTTCCACAGGACAACCTGCCCGTACCACCCCCACCTCCACCACCTCAACCACAAGGGCACTACACCGGAGTTATTCTCAATAAAGATTATGCTAGTGCAATAGTCCCCCTCGTATTAGGGTGGAAACTTTCAAATTACCAATGTGATATTCACTGTGCTAGAGCAACGAGGCTTTTTCACCGGTGCGCTAAGTCAAAATACCTATAAACATTTGAAGGACTTTGTGGATACGTGTTGGGGGAGCAAGAAAACAAATGTTTCCGAAGTGCATAAGAATTGATAAAATCAACTAAGTTTATGGAAGGTCTGTCTTTCAACCTTATTTTTTGGACTTCCGTTAGGAATTGGAGAAAATGAAAAACATGAAAGTTTTATTCCTTTGAAATACCTTTCCAATGATATATTATGAAGCCCTAACGGACCTCTGTTCAAAAGGTTATATGCATTTTACTAGACAGTGCGCAGTATACATGCCTAGGTGCGTGCCCAGCTATTTTCGTGCGTGGCCGCGCACTTGTGGTAGTGCTACTGCACTTGATGCACATTCAGGTGCACGGTTGGTTCTTCAGCTATGTGGGGCCACACCCGAGAAGCCATTTTATAAGCCCTACTTCATTCCCCACACCCCAAAACACACAACACTTGCTCTAGAAAAGGGACCTCTCAAGAACCTAACTTCCTCCAAGGTCCCTCTATCATCCAAGGTAGGTTATAATGATGATTTTATGTTAATCCCAATTCTACAACACCTTATTAACATGGGTAAACCCTTCAAATTATTAGATATTTGATTGGGACATTATGGTTGAGAAAACCAAACCCTAGAACTCGAATTCAAGAGGATTGAGTGTCAAAAAGGTAATATCTTCACCCTGTAATTGATTATAGCATTGTATAAATGATCTCTAAGTTCACAAGATATGAGTTGATGGGTTTGATAGAAAATCATGAACGATTATAGGTTTAAGTTTTAGATTGTTGATTATTAGTTTTAAGGGTGATGTTTATATTTTGGGTGATGAAGAATGATATTGATTATAAGAAATTTGAGATTTTTGAATTTATCTAGGAGCAAGACAATGGGGTTTTGGGTGTAAGAACATCATTAATGAGGGCTATAAGGCATTACGCCCATAAGGTGTTTGATAAAATGCCTAAATGACCAAAACATGAGTATTATTGCGAATATAGAATCATTTTCAGTTGTATTGCTATAGATTAAAGTAGAAAGGGTTGGCGAATATTGTATTACGCTCAAAAGCAAGAAGTTATGGTATGTGAGGCTAACTCTCTATGTTTGGGAATGTTAATAATTCTCCCTACACTACGTTTCTTTTATAACGTTACTAATTTCCTTGGAAATATGGGTAAGCCTAGTTCCTTGAATAGTTGCAGAACTTATATTCTCTAGCTTCATAACTCATTCATGACTTTCATTCTGAATGTTGTAAGCTCAGTGCGTAATCAATATAGACTTGGGTTTGATGCCCATGACTCTCAGTCTAGATTACTCAGCATGTCATAAATAGTTGAAGTTTCAATTTTCATAATCAGTTAATGAATAATTCTCAGTTCCTAAATTTAAATTCCTGAATATTGAACACTTGTATTTGGGCTTGAGGTTGTAGTTTATGCTCTATGTATGTTTGGGCCTAAGGCCGTAGTTTATGCTTTATGCCTGTTTGGGCATGAGGTTATGGATTTGGGCATGAGGCCATAGTTATGTACACGTATGCTTGGGCCTGAGGACGTAGCTTGTGCACATATATATTGGGCCCGAGGCCGTAGTTTATTCAGATAAACAGGTGGTTCCTCATTCAGAAGAGGGAGTATTCATATCCTTACTTCCTTTGTTCAGTTATAAGTTATCATTTCAATTATCAGTTATCATTTCAGTTTTAGTTTCAGCTTCAATAATCATCATTTCTATTATCAGTTATCAGTTCTCAATTATCAGCTCAGATTTAGTTTAGTATTTACAGTTCTTTCTTTCAAATGCTTTACTTACCAGTGTAATTCAAATCTACTGACGAACCTTTTGCCCAGGGCCTGCATATCACGATGCAGAAAATGATTTACAGGTTGACGATTCAGAGTGCTAGGATCCCCGTACCAGCTATTTGGTGAGCCCCAGTTCTTTTGGGGTATTACCATTACTTTATAGTCTTTCAGTATTTACAGACAGTCAGTGTTTTCAATACTTTATTAGAGGCTTCATATACTAGATTCAGTTAGACAGAGTCGCAGGATTTTCATGTTAAGCAATGTTGGTTACAGATATGTTTCAGACTCATATTAGTCTTTTCTCTTTTTGATTTATATCATTCAGACGTTCGGTATATCAACATGTGTTAGTTTTTCTTCCGCATTCAGTATGTTATGATATCACAAGTTGATTCAACCAGCAGTTGGTTCACTCGGTCATATGTAGTCAGGCACCGAGTGTCATGTTACATCAAGGCCCAGGTTCGGGGCATGATAGGGTTGATGATGAGCAAGTGGTACTCCATGTGTGTAAGTCTATGCGGCAACCAAATAGCAATGAAGTGTGTTATTTTGTGGATTTTGTGACCGATATTATTGTTGATGATACACTGCTACAATCAACGTTTGTGATATGTTGGAAGTCGTTTTGCTCAACATTGATGACGACGAAATGGATGGATTCATGTAATGTGTGAATTCTTTCCAAGGAATGGGGCCATACAACTATGCAGTACCGGTTATTCTTTCCTCCTGTTTGACTAACATGTAGGTTGCTTCCACATTGGCGGCATTGCAAAAAAGGAAGAAGGCTATTGGGTGGACTTTGGCGGATATTCGGGGTATAAGCCACTACTTTTGCACGCATAAGATCAAGTTGTAGGATGGTGCTAAACCGTACATTGAACATTAAAGAAGACTCACTGAGTCTATGCAAGATGTAGTCTAGAAAGATATTATCAAGTGGTTGGATGTCGGGGTTGTCTACCCCATCTCCGATAGTTCATGCACCTCTCCAGTTCAATGTCTCCCGAAGAATGGGGGCATGAAAGTTGTTACCAATGATAAGAATGAGTTTATTCCTACAAGAACGGTGGCCGGTTGGATGGATTGTATGGATTATTGTAAGCTCACAAATGTTACAAGGAAGGATCACTTTCCACTTCCTTTATTAGACCAAATGCTAGATAGATTCACCAGCCGAGATTTCTATTATTTTCTTGATGGGTACTCGGGCAACAACCAAATTCTCATTGCTCTAGAAGATCAAGCGTAAACAACCTTTACATGTCCCTACGGTACTTTGGCTTTGAAGAGAATGACTTTCGGTTTATGGACCGACGACTTTTCAACGGTGTATGATGGCTATTTTCACGGACATGGTGGAGGACTACCTTAAAGTTTTCATGGATGACTTTTTGATGGCTGGGGATTCTTTTGATGATTGTCTTGCAAATTTTGACAAATTGTTGGCTAGATGTGATGAGACCAATTTGGTGCTCAATTGGAAGAAATGCCATTTCATGGTTGAGGAAGGCATTGTACTTGGCCATAAAATCTCAAGGAATGGAATTGAATTTGTCAAGGTGAAGATTGAGGTGATTTTGAAGCTTCCACCCCAAACATCGGTGAAGGGTGTGCGGAGTTTCCTAGGGCATGCGGGTTTCTACCGGTGACTTTTCTAAAGTGGTGTACCTATTATGCGAGCTCCTTGAGAAGGATGCCAAGTTCCATTTCAATGATGATTGTATGAGGGCTTTTGAACTATTGAAGCTCAAATTTACAACTACTCATATCACTACCGCTCTAAATTGGAGTTTGCGTTTTGAACTAATGTGTGATGCAAGTGACGTAGCGGTTGGGGTTGTTTTGAGGCCACATATTAACAAAGTGTTTCATCCGGTTTTCTATGCTAGTAAGACTATGGACAGTGACAATTTCAGTTACACTGTTATGGAGAAAGAGCTCCTTGCTATTGTATTTTCCATTGAGAAGTGTACTTGATGTGTGCCAAGGTTATTGTCCACAAGGATCATGTGGCGCTTCGCTATCTTATGAGAAAAAGGGATTCTAAATCTCGGTTGATGAGATCGGTACTCTTGCATAAAGAATTTGTTATTGATATTCAAGATAGGAGAGGTAGTTTAAACCAAGTGGCAGACCACTTGTCTCAATTGGAGAAGGAGGGGAGGCCACATGATGGCCTTGACATCAATGACTCCTTCCCTGATGAGCAACGTTTGGCAATTTCTATAAAAGACGTGTCGTGGTTTGCAGACTTGGCAAATTTTCTTGTGAGTGGAATGATTCTGGATGAGTTCTCTTCAAACGAAAGGAAGAAGCTCAAAAGAGATTGTATATATTATTTTTGGGATGAACCATAGCTTTTCCGGATTTGTTTGGATAGGGTGATTAGAAGGTGTGTAACGCAAGAAGAGCAAGGCGATATTATTGGTTCTTTTCATTCTTCGCCATATGGTGGTCATCGTGGTAGAGCAAGAACGACAACCAAAGTTCTTAGTTGTGGTTTCTATTGGCCCACTCTTTACAAGGATGCAAGTGACTTAGTGAAAAGATGTTATGAATGTCAACGGGCCGATGGATTTTCAAAGAAACATGAGATGCCTCTCACAACCATCTTGGAGATTGATATTTTCGATGTTTGGGGATTTGACGTTATTTTCCCTTTTATGTGTTCTTGTAGAAACACTTACATCTTGGTCGCAGTGGATTATGTGTCCAAATAGGTTAAGGTCGTTTCCTTATCCAACAATGAGGCGAGAAGTGTAGTGGCTTTCTTGAAGAATAATATTTTAACAAGATTTGGTAGTCCACATGTAATCATAAGCATGGGGGGTCACACTTTTGGTAAAAGGCTTTTGAAACTTTACTTAGCAAGTACGGTGTTACTCACAAGGGCACGATTCCCTATCATCCACAAGCTAGTGGTCAAGTGGAAGTCTCCAATCGGGAGATAAAGAGTATGTTGTCTAAACCGAGGAATGCTAATCGGACGGATTGGTCTAAGAAGATTGATGATCATTACCGGGCTAATCGGACGGCTTACAAAACACCTATTGTCACGTTCCAAACTCGGGGAGCGCGACCGGTGTTCAACCAAGATAACCCGGCCGAGAAAGCATGTACAATACCTTCTACCCGAACTTACTCTTGAATTACAGTAAAATCCAATTCATTAATTAATCAGTGGGGATGATCAAGTAAACAACAACACCAATTCATTATCATCGGTAACATCATTTATAAGCTTCCAAAATACATACTTTCTCATAGTTTAATATGGAACGTGTGATACAATTACGACATTACTAGTTTGACTTTCCCCACACCAACATACCACCCACGCTATGTGTACGGAGCCTCTGTTAGATACAAAAGAGTACAATGATAGTGCTGACAACAAGGCTTCGGCTATACCTCAAAACATGGTGATAAAATGAACAAAAGATACTTGACCCCGAGTGAAGTGGGGCTCACCAAATCAGCTAGGAA